>SCHK01390764.1:0-12162 GCA_004124795.1 Poropuntius huangchuchieni | reverse complement strand
CTGTGGGGTGTTCAGAAAAATAATACATTTTGGTAAAAAATCTAAAAAAAAAAAAACAGTTCAAATGGTACCGGTTTCTTGGAATGACTCACATACTTACACACACACAATACATTTATACTATAATAAAGAAGCATTATAATCACAAATGGAAGAATGTTATAATTCTTTTAAAATTAAAAATATATATTTTTATTTTTTATTATTATAATCATTATTATTATTATTATTATTATTATTATAGATATTTATATTTTATTAAGGATCATAAAATCTGTCAGGTTTGTACAAATGTATGACTGGTAGTGTAGCTCTCAAGGAAACCAGACCAGTTTGCAGTATGCTTTGGTACCTCTGGATGCTGAGCAATAAGAAAGTTTTTTACTGTTTCAGATACAGCCTCAGACAATGACTTGCTATTGAAGAAAGTACGAGTATAAGTGACTGATTGTGGGTATAAGGGGCACAGCCACCACAATTGCTGATACAACAGAAACAGAAACAACAGCCACATCAAACTACAGAGCTGCTGGGAAGGGCATTGCTTTGTTTCTGTTAAAATGATTCAGTGAAATGACTACAGCCAGAGCTAGCAATTAAAAGGCTGGAAACAAGCTGAAGCGCAGATATTTACTGACTACTACAAAGCACATACACACAAAAAATAAAACCCTCTGGCCAAATCTGTCCTCACTAAACCTTGACATTTTAATCAAGCTCCAGGAGCGCGTAATGAGGAACCGCTTAGACTTCATTATTAGATACTGCATGTTACTAATTAGAGCTACCACAGTCTTTTATTGCACAGCCTGCACACTACACTCATCAGAGACAGGTAGTGAACAGCACAGACATGAGGAGAGAAGTCTACACTAAAACAATTACATTTCTGAAGGGTACATGCACTCAACTATTATGGAGAGTCAAAACAGCAGATAAGAAATGCATTATATTCCACAGGAGCGTGTGCACTGGTATGTTTTCATAATACTGTGCAACTGACATTAAAATATTTTTTTCTAACCAGTTTAATATGCAGAGACTATTTGCAGGGTGACATCCTGAAAAACTGTAGACTATGGCTCTGTGGCACGTTCACTGCCCCGCAGCATCCGTTTGGGACTGGAGTACTGTAATGTAGCGTAAGAAAATAATCATTGTTTTTGCATTTCCATTTGGTGAAGCTACTAGCGCAAAATTTGCCCATTTAAAATGCAAAGTAAAAAAGTAAACACATAATATGCAGGTTTGTACAAGGAAGAAATATTGACAGAAAAATAACGCTAATGATGTGTTCTCGATATTCTCGGGTGCTACAGGATTGAGTCCTAAAACCTGTAAATATTTTAGATTTTTTGCTCTTTTGCCTCCATTGTCCCAATGTCAATGGGAGTTTTATTAAATATGTGAACTAATGTCTGTGGCAAACACAAGCTCAATAAAATTTCACGTTTTATTCTATGACACAAAATACATAACTATCTTGAAAAAGGCAGTTGCTAACAATTAGCCAAAATGGGACTACAGAGATGTTAGGAAAAGTACAGTACAAGTGCAGTACTCCCAATTAACACTAAGAAGTCATGTTATTATTTTTATTTTTTTTTTTTTACAACAGTTACCAGAGCCTGCTTCACCATTTTTCTTTTTAGAGTAAACGTCTGAGAAATAAACGAAAGCAGCAAAGCTAAAAACGTCCTCATAAAGCATCCATAAGGATGGAAGGCGCGTTTCTAATGCACTGAGCCTGATGTGTTTATTTATCAGATATCTTTTAGTGGACCCGCTAGTGCAGTTTAGAGCCTCATAAATGTCAGATAAGCCACCGGCTGCGGCCTGAGAGAGAGATGTGTGTGTTTGGATGGCCTCTCGGAGCTCGTGGGGTCGTTTAAACAGCAGCGAGCAGCAGGAATTCAGTTCCTCTGTGTCAAACGGCATTCTGAATAGTTGCACCTCGGGCGGAATACATCGCATTGTGATTTCATGAGCGAGAAAAAAAGGCAGCCCTCCGACAGAAAGGAGAGCGGAGGAAACAAAAATGACTCACAGCGGATATCTCAAAGCAACGAGAAAGAGAGAAGAAAGTTGAAAGTGAATCCTCCTCTTCCCACAGGCGGTTAAGTGGGTACCTTGAGGCTGAAGGCCCGCAGCAGTGGGTTGATAATGTGACCTCTGAGCTAGCAAACTCGCAGGCAGACCAGAGGCTGTGTAAACTAGCACTGGAGAGCCTCAGGATGGAGCGAAGCTGAAGAAATCAGGTATAGGACAGAAGCAAATGCAAAAAACGACAGAAAACAGCATGTACTTGTTACATGAGAGACATGATTATACAAGAGATTAAGAGTTCTCAAACTTGAGGGCCAAACTGAACTTATTAAAGAAATATTGATGTTTTCATCTTAAATTCATCTATGGCTGTCTATTAGCACAGTAAATCATTTTAACTCGTCAGTCATCCGTAAAGCTTTGTTTGAATGCAGCAAACGCTACGGAAAGCAATTTAATTGGTTGCCAGAATCTATGATAAAAACATCCCCCCTCGAAGGGATGATTTAGACAAATCTTTACCACAACTAACAAACATTTTTCTGCTGAAGAACTCATATAAGGTCCTGTTTTCAGCTTGGTGTAGGGTGTTTCTTTAACTGTGGTCATTTTCATGTTAGGGTTTAATTTGAGTAAAATGTACTTATTTCAACAAATCTCTTTTTTATATGAAGGTCAATTTCTTTTAGAAATTGTACCATAATTTAAAAAAAAATATTTCTGCTACCTTTTGAGTGGTTAAGTACAGATTTTTCTGTTTTACCCTTGTCCCAGCCTGTTAATTTTCAAAAATTTAAAAACACATTGTTAAAATGTAAATTGTTTAAAACCATGATAATAGTAATTATAAATATAATTAAAAGAGTAAAATAAACAAAAATCTTCACATAAAACAAAAAAGGTAAATATGACTTGGATATAAAATATTTTTATTTTATGCATTATCTCCAATTAACATGTAATTTACATTTATGTACTGTATTTGGCAACTTGCATCAAAGTATACTGTACATTTTATCAGTTGCAATCAAACCCATAACCTTAGTTTTGTTCTCACCATGCTCTGCTTTTTAAGCTCCAAGAATGTAGGTAATGTAATTTTCTCAAATTATGGGGGATAAAAGTTTTAAAACTGTGTCTTTAAGATACAACTAAATCACATTTTCATAGACTTTACAAGAAATCTAAAATTTGTTATGTCTTTGTAGTCTAAAAATGTTAAAAAATGTAATTTCAGTCACCGTCATGCCTGCCACAGAACGCTGTACAATACATCATTTGGGTTGTGGAGGTGGAAATATTCATTAAAATAAGAGCCAAAAGTGTAGTCGAAGAAACATCCGTAAAAATTTGTTTGTTTTTACAAACTGAGAGATGGGTCAAAAAGGTTTAAGCTGAAGTTCACACTCAGCACCTTCCATCAAATATACCCAAAAGCTTTAGTCAAACAAACTCAAGCTAAAGCACTATTATAAGCTTGCTCTGATTTAATCGCCTATTGTCAGCCTCATTCCTATATCCAGGCCATCCGATGTATCTCACTTAATTTGAAATCTCTTTGTAAAGCACTTGGCTGTGGATTAGCTCTCTGTTTTTATTTCAAAGTCCTGTATAAGCTGCGCTCCCTCCCGGGCCGCCTCCTTTCATCCTCAGAAAAGTTCACACACAATTCGCTTCGAGTAAAACACGGACAAACACCTCAGAGAAAGCAGCAAGAGCTGTGCTAGTACACTAATTACAAAAAATATCTGCACTAATCCCACCCTGATAAAACACTCATTACCAACCAAAGACACTTATCAACGGCGGATTGATGACCCATTTCCGAAAGTGGCTTTATAGGAGGCAGAGGAAAGGCAGTGTATCACTCTATCCTACATCTGTACCAGAGCTTTTCATTTGTCTAAGAGCGACGGATGTAGAGAGGTAATTAACAGCTGCTGGACTGGGCTAATAGAATTCTCTGGAAACTGTAAGTTGGCGGTGAGGGAGAGGGAGATGGCAGGCCATGCCTGTATTAATTACAATGCTTCAGGATAGACTGAAGCTCTGAAAATCCTTTTAGGGATGTCAGAAAGGTGAACTTATTTTTTACCTGTCAAACATAAATGCACACAAACGACACTAGTAATGAGTGAAAAAATAAATGAACAGCACATTTGACATATTCTTTATAAGGGTGGTCCCTGCTTATGGCAGCCTTAGCTGAGTACTTCCCACTTTATATCGGTGACTGCCCCAATATTGACACTCTCAGCTGTGGAATAAATTATGAGCGACAAATACATTTGTGAATAGGGTATGTCTATAATAGCGAAAAATTTTCATATTGCTTGTTTAGATGAGCAAAGTCTTCTATATATTTTACTTTTCGTAATTTTATTGTTCTTATTTTTATTTTATTTTTTTTACAAATCACATTTTTACGTTCTTTACATAATTTGAAAAAAAATATATATATAAAAAATTTACCTTGTGAAGACAAAAGAGTCTTAAAAACCCTCACTTTTTTCCATTATTTAAGGATAATTCATATTAAATCTTTTTTATACCGTATTATAATTTAAAAAAAATGTAGGGTCGATTTTTATTAAAACTAATTTCAATTAATTTAAACACTCTTTTTTTGTATATCATCATTCTTTTTTTTCTACTTTCTGAATGCTTCATATGTAAATATATTATTGTTTTACCCTTGTCTCAGACACAGCCTGTCAATCTTAAAATGTAAAAAGATACTACACTAGGTTAGTGTATATATTTTTAAAATGTATATTATAATAATGATTTTCTTTTCATTATATGTCAAATTAAAGTAAATTAATCTTCCTCATACAAAATATTTTTGGTGACCTGCATTCATTCTAAAAGAATAAAAAAAAAAATGGCAAACTGCACCTTTAAGCACATCACAAGCAATTGCTTTGATAGTGCATAGCAACATTTGGTAATTCGGAGCGAGATGTAGCCACACACAGACGGCAGCTGATGGCAGTAGGTAAGGTTGAAAGGTCTGCTCCACCTGCCTGCTGTATCCCTGTCTAAGTTTGGTAATGAACAGAGACAGCTTGGGGACAGTCTGTGTTGAGTGTGTGAGTGTGTGTTTAGGGGTCTGACAGGTCCGCTCTGATGTCCCTCTCTCTCTCTGACAGGGCTGACCCGCAGTAATTTCTTCACTGACAGCAGCAGCTGTAGCCGTAACGCATAGACAGATGAAATTTTCATAACTATCTCCTCACAGTCACATCTTCACCTTCAGGATCATTTATAACCCGCCACTCGCCTGCCAGACACAATATGCTTGCCATGAAGCGGACTGCTCCAGCGGTGTTGGAAATAATTAACAGTGCAAGGGCAAAAGGAGTGAGTGTGTGTGTCTGTGAAGAGGGAGATTAAGAAGAGCTAACACTATCATTAACGTACATGTCACTTCAGCACAGTCAAGGATATGAAGAACTAATTACACACACACACACACACAAACATAGAAAAGCCCCGCCACCTCCTGCATCTTTTGGTCCCCCGGTTTGAGAGTTTGTGTTTGGGAGAAAAAGAGAAAGCATTCATTTAGGCTGATGGCTCTGAGAGCCCATGAACTACTCACAGTGCCATGACTCAGATTACAGTGTCATAAGTGAGAGATTCATATTCTCTAACCTGAGACCAATGCAACACATCTGTAGAACAGTCACATGACACTTACACTGGGCAAGCTGTCAGATTCAATCACCTCCTTCCTCCTTGGCTTGATCTTAAAGGAATACTTTCAGAAATGAAAATGGTGTCATAATTTATTCATCCAACACTGATGTAAGGCAGTCAAGCTTCAAACAGTACATAAAATCATACAAAAAATGTTTTTCCTTATATTGTGTACACAAAATTACAAGTCTAACAAAGCCAGAGTATAGCTTTGTGTGAGGAAATGACTCTTCAATATCAATTAATTTTGCATATTTTCAAATATAGTGCACAAATTTGAATATGGGAAATTTTGCACATACACACACACACACACACACACACATCAGCTCCAGGATGTCAGTGGCCGTTCAGCACTCATAACCCTGCCGAGAGCACCTCACCTCGGCCAGATCCTCTGGCTCTGATGTCTCTATAGTGGTTAAAGATGAGATATAATTTGTTTTGGGTAAATCTAACGGACAGTCTTTGGTCTCATTAATCTATTTTTTGTTCAAAATTGTTATTATTACTTAAATGCTGTATATCAGTCTTTGTACTTTTGACTGAACTGTCAAGCCACTTTTATGATGGCTGTTGTCATTTATCAAATATTATATCATATATTAAAGGTAGTAGTTTTGCACAAACGAGAGTTTTTAAAGACACCCGTTGATCCTAATTTATTTATCACTCATGCCATTGAACTGTTGTATAAACGCAATATGTGATTACCTACTGCCAGATCACATCCGTGACGATATATAGCCATATCTCATGTCTACTCGTGTGACATTGCTCATATATTATATATATATATATATATATATATATATATGTATATATGTATATATAAAACAGACTTTTGAATGCTAGTGACGAAAGCAAAAAAACTATATGAAGGTGAATATAACGACAGGAGGGTGAGTAAATGGCAGATTTTTTTTTTTAATTTTGGGTGAACTCTCTCACCTTTAGGCCAAACCAATAAAGCTGTTAATACGCTTTGTTTTAAAAGTAAAGACCAGCATTTTATACAGCAAACTCAAGTGTATCAAACAGCTGATCTAACGAAATGTGATTGTGAAAGTGTTTCAGTAGCCATTGAGCTCCAGCACAGCTCTCCATTCTAGCTCAGTTATATCCTCACCCCTCTCAATTCGGACCGTTCTTGGCATTTTCTGCGATGCAGTAATGTTGCGCCACTCTGGTTAGCCTCACGCGTTTCTCAGTCTCTCTTTCCATATAAAATCAACGCTTAATAGCAGAGTGCGCAACTGCTTGCCGGGGCCCCGAATTTCTGCGGTGCTCATAATTGCATCAAGCACGGCAAACCGTTTACCATCGCTGCAAAAAGCATAATTATGCGATGCTGTTTTTATTAAGCCAAGTGAGCAATTAAAACGAAAAGCAATTTCTCTTTTTTAATGGCGTTCTCCCCTCTCATTTGGACGCATCCGAGAAACGTTAGTTTTACACAGGGAGGCAACTTGCTGAATCATGTCCTCTTATAAACTGTTGTTTAGAGTTTGGTCACATAATGAAGCCTTCCATGTGCTGAGAAACAGGCCTCATCCACCCAGCTATTAGGACGCCACATGTGTTCACCAGTGTGCATGTGTACATTTGGGTGTAATTCCTTGTACTTGTTTGCGTTCGTTTGCCGCAAACATACGAGCAAAGAAACAAATAGGACTTGCTTTTCCTCTCCACAAACAAATATAATAAGAACGACATTCCAGTGTGTACTGGCGCCCCCCCAAATCCAAGCGGTTCGCCGAGTGGGTCACTGCATGTACTCTCCAATCCCAATGACCGCAGGCATACGAGAGCGGGCATATGAAGAAGACGGCAGCCGTGGTGGGTATGTCACGCATAGCTTTATGATTGCTAAACAGCGGTTCAGGCATAGCGGAGTAATTTACGATCAAACTCTCAGACGCTCGCGGTAATCACACATCGCACGCACGTCGCAAGGGAGGGACCACACATGTTTGTTTCGATAAAGACAGACAAATTAGATGACAGCTTTTAAGCCCAACCATCACTTTCACACTAATTACAGCCCTGTCGATGATGAAAGAAACACACCCAGACACACACAAATAAATGTGTTACCTCTCTGAGCACTGTGCAGTGAGCAAACACACCAGCAGGAGAATATATGTGTATGTGTATGTGAATGTGTCTGTGTGTCTTTACGGAGAGTCCAGGTGTTTGCCCGTGAGCACTGGAGCCTTCGGTGAAATACATAAGAAGCTCTAGCCAGCGATGCTACAACACCCATCACAGGCCGTAAGAAAAAAATCACTTGAGTCCATGAGTGTGTGTGTGTGTGTGTGTGTAAGAATGTTCGCATACAGGTGTGTACCTGTGTGTCGTTACGGCTTTTTCATTAACCCGCCCTACTTACTGGCGGACAAACTCACACACAAAAGCGGTTTGGTTAATTAAACTGATGAGTTAGCGAGAGCAAACGCCATCGAACCCTCAAGCGTAGGTGCATGTGTGTGCATGATATCTCCATCCTTACGAACTGTAAAGGTCTCCCCAGCATCAGAGCTGTCATGTGCAGGGTGAGCCTGTCCGTTCTCATTGAAGATAGACGTTAACGGTCTTTTTCCCTCCACTCGGGGACAGCAGCTCTATTGTCTGTCCTCTGTCAGACCCTGGTGGGAGGGACACAGTCACTGCTGGGACAAAAGATACGCCGCAGGATTGACAGCTACGGAGACAACCCGTTCCTCATGAGACGACAACCGGTGAAGTGAATTTGTGTGCCAGTGAAAGTGAGACTGAGGAATAAAGACAGAGGGAAAACCAACTGTGAATGTGTTCATATGCAATCAGTGCTTGGGAATGGTAGTTTTAACTGTTGTGTTACTCCTAAAACATGTAGTCTATGAATCTAAGGAAATTAACTTTTGTTAGTTACTTTTACATTAATGGTTTTCTGAATGCTTGACTTTTTAAATATTTTAATGCTAGTAACGTTGTGTCGTGCCATGTTGCGGTGGCATGCAAGATTCGATCACCTAAATACATCTGTCATAAATATCTTAATGTTTTAGTTTGCAAATATAAATGTGATTGTTTAAGTTTAATGCAGTTGCAGTTTTGTTATTGCTAATTAAAATCAAAATTGAAACTATTAAAAATGATTTACAGTAACTCAAATAAAGCTAAAATGAAATGCAAATATTACATCATTTTAATAAAATGCAAAAATTGCATAAAAAAAAATAAAACTGTTGCCTTAGAAAGATAACCAAAGTATGTATAAAAATTACTCAAAACTGAAACAAAAATAAAGTGTTGTAAAACCTTAATAAGGAGATATTTTTAAAAACTAATTATGACAAAAGCTCATAAATTACTAAATTGTAAAACTCAAATTAAACTGAAAACTGACAATGTAAAAATAAAAACTAATTAAAATTACAAAGGTCCTAATGTTTAAAAAACACAAAAATAACAGTAGTAAATTAAAATCTAAGCATATAAACAATTTGATTGCACATTAATTTGCTTTTTTTCCATGTTTGTCTCAGTTAATGGAATTGAAGAGAAATAGGATTGTGCACAAGAATAAGATCCTGCATGACAGAAGAGCTTGCTCGTAAGACTAGAGTGCTGTAAATTATGAGAAAGAAAAAGGTTGCATTTGACACTAAATATATCAGTTAATACAAAGCGTGTCTTACTTAAATTATAGTGCTATATAAGCACTAAATATGATAGTGTTAATTCAAAAAGTAACATGTTAATAACTTTATTCCTCTAAAACAAAGTAATTATTCAATGCACATTACTCGAAAAGCATTAACACTGACCTCTTTTGTATTGCCAAAACATAGGTGAGTTAGCAATCATGTTTGCCTGTGTGTGTAATGTTTGATGTTCTAGTCTGTGGAGAAACTTCTGCTTGCCCTCTGAACTCCATGACCTTTCTGTGTGTGTGTGAGTGTGTGATGACAGCCCGTGGCATTTCTGTTCAGAAGGTTTCCACCCAGGTGAAGTACGAGAGGTCACACCACACTCAACACACTGAGACACTCACTAAAATACAGACATTTAGAGCCTGAGGTCAAAGGTCACACACTGAGGGTGAGTGATGAGGGCAGCTGCGGCCTCCAGGATGCAACACTCACATGCTCAAATGCAAACAAACATTTGCCACAACGTATGCATTGTGGCTATAATTGATTAACTCAATTCAAATATTTTGTTAAAACGTTATAATAAAGTTCTATAAATTAACACCTGTTAATGCACACATTATACTTTTACAGGATTTATTAATTTCTACATACACTATCATTCAAAAGTTTAGTCAGTAAATGACAGTAACAATTTATAATGCTACAAAAAAATACTTAAATCCTGAAAAAAATGTATCAGGCTTTACACAAAAATATTAAGCAGCACATCAATTGTTAACACTTATAACAATAAGAAATGTTCATTGAGCAGCAAATCAGCATATTAGAATGACTACTATGTCATGTGAGACTGAAGACCGGAGTAATGGCTACTGAAAAGATTAAATTACATTTTTAAAGAGAAAACAGCTCTTGTAAATTGTAATAATATTTCGAAAATAAACAGCAATAATAAATGCTGTAAAAAAATGCAAATATATATGATGCCTAATGCATTAATTGAACGTAAGTGTTACTAATATGGGTTACACTTTATTTGAAGGTGTCCTTGTTACAGTGTAATTATACATTTAAGTACTGAGTAATATTAATTACCTACATGTACTTACTATACGGTTAGGATTAGGATTAGGGTTTGGCTTAGGGTTACTTGCATGTAATTATGCATAATTTATTGTTATTGTAATAGTAAATACATGTAACAAGGAAACTTTAAAATAAAGTGTTACCCAAATATGTGTAAGAGACATTTTCAAAATAACACAAGGAAATACAGCAGAGAGCAGATTAACTGAAGTCTTTTGCAGTTCATAAATCTTTTCAGATTTAAATAAAATGACTAATAACGTAAGTGTTTAATAAGAGCCATTCATCCAAGTACATGCTCTCCTGCTCTTTTCGTCTATGAAAAACTGGTTTTGGATGACCTACATGCTTTAGTAAATTATGCCCTAAATCTGCCCCGTCCACTTAAACCTGACAGACATCTTGTGTATCTAGAGGAGGGTGAGTTCATTTTTCCACTATCTGACATAAAGTGAACGGTGGCTGCTCTCTCCTGTGGTTTTACTGAGAGTCCAGCACTACACATGCACACAGATGCACACTTCCTCTCACACCTCTCCTATTGCTCCATTTTTCACTCTATCGCTTTTTTGTAATTGAGTGATAATGCAAAAAAACAAAACAAAAACAGAACAAGCAAAAAAACAGAGGGGAACATAACAGAGAGAGAGACTGAAAGAGAGGAGGGTGGAGACAGATGGGCATTTTCAGAGATCATTTATCAAACTCAGGCCCGTTCACTCCCCTCCCCTCTCCTAAACCCCCATGTAATTCAGTAATCATTTTCATTATCATATAATGACCTTACAAAGCCTACAGCAGTTAGCACGGTCACTACAAACCACACAGCTGTTCCCGGCACTGCCCCCTTCATCACCTCCCAAACACGCAATCTGCCCACCGCAGGAATGGACTGTGACCCCTGCAGAGGTCAACGGAGGGATGTAGATGTGACAGGAGTTGTACGATCTACCTGGGCAAGGTCGGTTCTATCTGAGAGTGTGTTCACATGTGTACTTTTTACGTAAACTCGAATTGCAGCACGTCTGTGCAGGCATAAAGGGTGCGAGATCAATGGTTTTGACCCACAACACCGCAGCTTGCATATGGATGAAACAAAACCACAAGGTCGACCCCTTTCATCTGCCAATGCAAATGAATCTCTAAGAGGTCTTGCTTCTGTAAGTGTTTGATTTTGACCTATGGAAGATACAACACATTTCTCAGAGCAAATCATTCCAGAATATTCCAAAAGCACAGATGGATATGCATAGATGGTCCCCTGTACATGCATTGCACTTACACCTTCATTATAAAAGTGCTCAAACAGAAGGCTTCAGCTAACTTCCAAGGGGGCCTCTGAACCACTTCAGACTATTTAAATTTACACACACACACACATATATATATGTGTGTGTGTGTGAGATGTGATCTGGGAAAACCCGTCGCATGTCGCGCTGGGACATTTTTGGGAAATTTGAAAAATAGGTCGAATGTCAATTTTTTTGTCAAAATTAGGTTTTTGTTAAATTATTATTCTATAACATCTTGTCTATCATCTCTGAAAGTATCTTGGCAAAATGTACTTGCTAAGTACAGAAAAATAACGATTTATTGCTGCAAGCGGAAAAGACGGTCTCTCTCATGTTGAACGCATTGAGGTGCATACACAACAAAAACAGTTAACCTATCAAAATAAACCGCATAC
>SCHK01390744.1:0-11265 GCA_004124795.1 Poropuntius huangchuchieni | reverse complement strand
TTTTCTGACAAATCTGAGGAGGTCAGTTGGGGAACTTTTCCCAAATTTGATGATTCCAGCTGGAATGACTCAAAATATTATATAATATAAATAAAAATATATATAATAACAATAATTATAATAATCAGCACTCCATTAAAGAACATGGAATGGAAAGAAACAGAAAAATACAAACAGATAAACAAAAGACACCTCAATCAGTAAGAAAAATAAAATTGTAGTCCTTCAGAAATGTTGTTATTTTTATTATTTATGAGATTTTACAAAATAGGGAATCTCAACAAGAAAGGCGAAGTAGGCAAAATAAAATAATTAAAATAAACTTAATTTCTCCCAAAGGCAGTGTACTCTATCTGATTGCATTGTTAAATTAAATGAAGCAAAGTTCTTTCCTAAATTTCATAGAATGCAAAAGTTTAACTGTATGAGTATTAATTCGTTTGACATTGCATGGCTACTTTATGATTCATCAATTTTTTTTATTTTTTTAGGTTATCATGTGGATGTTGTGGAATGACCAGAGCACTGCTAAAATCTCTGATAAGATTGAAAACTTTTTCCCAAAAAGCCTTCAGGAGTATCACAAATGTGTAAGTATGATCTCCTTCCACCAGGGGCCACCGTAAATACATAAAAAGCCAAAGTAATTTATAAATGTACTATATGATGCATGGGTTCTTGTTGAAGTGTATCAGGTTAATATCTGACTATGTGTCATTACTGTATTGCATTGTCTGTATTGACACAAATAATGCCTTTAAAATAGAAAATATTTTTTAGGACTGCTGACCCTTTTAACACTTTCGTTTTCTTTCCTTTTGTTTAAATCATGCTTCTATATAGAGCCGGAGGAACATGGATCTGATGCAGAAAAACCAGAAAGATTTCAAGTCCTTTGCTCATGTCCTGGCCAGAGACAGGGATGTGCGTGAGACTTACATTCGGGTTAGTGAAAAAAAAACTTTGTACTTTGAAGGGTACATTACTTATATCAGCACTAGTTTGCATCAGTTCCAGATCCTCATGTCAAATGTGACTATTTAACTTTGCAGGATTTAATGGAGGAGCAATATGGTGAACGCTATGCACAGAAACTGGAGGAGAGACTTATACACTATTTGGGAGAGCTAGATAAAGTCCTGCCACAACCAGCGTGTATTGAACAGGTAAGTGTTTATGCGCTGCAGTTTCTGTTTTTTTAAGAAAGGCATTACTATTTTTTTGTGCTTTTATTTTTCTAAACAAAAAGACTGTTGAAAAAAATACTAAAAATAATAGCACAACAGGTTTTTTTTTTCTGACAGATGATAAAACAGGTGAAAAAAATTCCAACAACTAAGTACACATAAATAAATTGGCTAAATATCTAGTCAGAGTTCCCACAGGTCCTTAAAATGTTTTGTAATCAGTTTGATCAAAAATAATCACTGTAAACTAGGGAAAGACTGAAAAAAAATGAATACATTCAGTATATAAATTTTATTTGTATCAGCACAATAAATTCTTTTTTGCCTTTCTCTAAACACATTATCATATCAAAATATTTACTCTAGTATTGGTATGTTATTCTGTTCTATCCACATTTGTGCCCAGGTACTGAAGCAGTCCCATTCATATGGGAGGGGAGAGAAGATCCTAAAAAAATTACTTTCAAGGGACAGTGCATCTCTAGCCACAGTTCTGAAGAGACTCCTGCATTGCGGTAAGAAACATGAATTTGTCTCTGAATTTGCCATAACAACTTTGAAATTACAGACATACATGCACACAAATAATCCATGAGTAATAGGATTGAAGGCTCAATCAATTGAATTGAAACTTGTGACATATAAACACGCACATCAACCCTATCACTATATTTAGTGTTCATGTAAACACACTGCATTCAGATTCATTAATCAGAATGAGTTCAGTTCGAATGAAACAAAAGTTGCGCATGTGAACATACCCATTCTTTATTTTCATCTTCATTTTCTCTATTTGACAGCTGTGACAACAAATCAGAGTCTTGACGACAGTCTTTCACCATCATTTTCAAACACTTGTGAGGCACAAAGGGACGCTGAAGTTGTTAAACCATCCAATGGTACCCTCCATGTATTTCTGAGGTCATCTCAGAACAGCACAAAGGAGAATCGACTCTCACAAACAAGCACAAAAGAGCTGGTTGGTTCTCAGGGCTTGTGGCAGAATAAAAACACAGAAACTATTTTACCTCAGGCTTGTGGTGATGGAGAAATTGTTACATCTACGCAGTTGTCAGATTCTGAAACAGATCAGATTGACTTCAGCCAGTCTCTTCTGGTGGAGAAGGACCTGGTTGGGAGGCACAGACAGGAGAAAACTCAATCTGAACCAGAACAGAATGAAAGTGAGACTGATTTTCCAGAGCAGATCTGCTCCAGACATGGCAAAAAAATGAGGAGCATCCTTCAGGAATGTTCTGAAGAGCTTGATGGAGAAGTCGTACAAGCAGAATGCACTCCGACATCAACCCAGAGCACTCCACCTCTTCTCCCATACACACCACAACCTCAAGCATCTCCAAACCGGCACTCGTTGTCCTCAAATCCTGATTCATCCTCTACGAACATTTCAATGTCCTACATCCAGCAGGTCAGTCTTTCACCAGTGTCCTCAAAGAATCCAGTTGCTCCTTCACCTTCAGTTCTCCAACAGTCCTCCTCTTCATCTCAGTCCACAGCCTCAAAGCAACTTGCAATCAATGCAGGACAGATTTCATCTACCGTTGTCTTCACTGAACCAAGCAGAACTGATGAACAGAATCTGAAACTGTCCTTAGAGAGTCAAAGCTTCCTAATGCAGTCCAAGTGGCTTCAACCTCAAGTGTGCCTTAATAGACTAAGCAAGAAAGAATGTGCCAGAGCCATGGGTTCATACAGAGCCTGTGACATTTTAGAACGAGAACAAGAGCCTGAAGATGATCAATACATGTTATTTGATGTAAATGCATTGTATTCTGATTCATACTCAGAAGATTCAGATTCAACAGACTCTGATGACCCTGATTACAAGCCTGACTAAGACTAAAGCAGAGGACATCAAAATGAAAGTACCAGTGAATGTAGCCTTCATCATTGTTTTCAGATGCATAGCATCTATTTTAGCGTTTTACTTGGATGTTTGAATAAACTCGCATTAGATTTGGAAAAATATGCCGGTTTTTTACTTTATTTTACCTCATCAGTTTACCTCATGGAGGTCAAAATGCTTAAAGCTCTTTAAAGTCTTTAAAGAAACCAGTACTCCATCTTCAGTCCACCAACAGTCCTCCTCATAATTTCAATCCACGTCCTCAAAGCAACTTGGCACTTAAAGAATCGACACAGGACAGATTTTAGCTACCGTTGTCTTCACAGATCCAAAGAACATAATCTGAAACGGTCCTTACAGAATCAAAAATGCTTCCTTAAGAAGTCCAAGTGGCTTCAACCTCAGCTATTCCTTCACAGATTGACCAAGGAAGAATGTGCAAGAGCCATGGATTCTTACATGCCTGTGACATTTTAAAAGAAGAAAATTGCAGCTTCTCATCCTTATTTTACCTCATCATTTACCTCACGGTAGTTAAAATGCTCAGTATTTCACCAGTGTCCTCAAAGAAACTAGTTGGTCCTTGACCACTAGTCCACCAACAGTTTTCCTCATCATCTCCATCCACAGCCTCAAAACAACTTATCACTCCAGGAATCAATGCAGGACAGATTTTAGCCACCATTGTCTTCACCAAACCAAGCTGAACCAATGAAAACAATCTGAAACTGTCCTTAGAGAGTCAAAGCTTCCTCATGAAGTCCAAGTGGTTTCAACAAAGCAGGAAAAACTGTGCTATAGGGCCATGTATTCATACAGAGCCCGTGATATTTTAGGAGAACAAGAGCCTGAAGATTATCAATACATGTTATATATTTACATGATGTAAATACACTGTATTGTGATTTATACTCAGACGATTCATGACCATGATTACAAGCTTAACAGAGACTAAATCAGAAAACATTAAAAAGGTGCCAGCGAACGTGGTCGTCAACATGTTTTTAGATGAATAGATACTCAAACATTGAGTTTGGCCATTTACTTCGGATGTTTGAATAAACTCACATTAGGGTTGGGAAACTGCAGCTTTTTTTTACCTATTAGTGTACCTCAGAAAGGTCAAAATGCTTGCCTTAAAGTTCTTGAAGGGCAATGCCAAAATATTTGTGTCCTGTATGTTTTTTTGTAATCAATCATTTTAGACTCCTTTTGCCCTGAAGGTCGTATGAAGTGTGAATATATAACTCTAAAACGACATGATTTCCAATGTGGAACAATGTGTACTGTTGGTTTAGTGATGCGTATGGTGGGTCAGGGTTATCGCTAGGTCTCTGTATGGCGTGGTTTAGTGAATACATGTTGACATGCTTTCTTTGACCTAGAAGGGTTATGTAAGGACAGACATTTTGGATTATGACGTGGGTATTTTGACTTTTATGCACACCCTTCATTTGTCTACAAGGTTGTGTTGACCCTACTTTGTTTAAATAGCAGGTCAGAAGTGTTTTAAGGTTAGTCTTAGCCTCACTAATTGGGTGTTATGTGTGTACGTGCTGGGTTCTTAAATAGGTTGTTATGCCAAGTCCAAAAAACATGAAAGAGACTTGTGAGTTTGAAGTTCAAGGTTATTGCTCTGTAAAACTCCATTCTGTCTTTTATTTACCTGACTTGAGTGTAAATATGACTTGATGTTATTGCAAACTACTTTGTGATTATTGCATCAGATACAGTGTACTCATTCATACGTGCTGTCGGGTAGAAAAAAAAGCATCTAATGTCTGTAGGTGTTTTGGATAATGATGATTGTTTGAGCTTGGAAGTGTTACGTAAATCATCCAAGTGACAGCATTTTTTTTCTTATTTATTTTTACGCCATGTGATTTTTATTAAAGCAATAGTTCACCCAAAATGAAAAATGTCATTATTTTGTCATTATCTACCTCCTGCGGTTGTCTTTTCTTACTGTGAAAGAAGAATGGAAAATGTGCTTGTCATTCTTTTTTGCAGTTACACTGAATTGGGACTGTAGCTTTTCAAATCATCCAATTTTTTGATTAGTTGAAAAAAAGTTGTTTTATAGTTGAACTAGATCTCCCATTAGTAGAAAACAAGGCATGAACAACTGTTAAATTAAACTTTTGTTGTGATTTTGAGAGACCCCTTAGATTTTCCATATTTGGGATAGTTTCACAGACTTAATTTTACTTGCAAAATAGCAGAATAGCCAATAGTTGCAGTCTTAGCACCAATAAAACAGCTCCAGCCCACGCAAAAACGTGAGCTTAACTTATGTAAGACAGATGTGGAGACCAGCCTCTTTCATTCTCATTACAGATGTTGAAAATACTCTCCAAATGATGCTTGATGAACAGTATCCTGAAATACAGTGTTAAACCTAAACGGCTTCTCTCATTATAAATGTGCACTGTAAGCAGGTGCAACTAATAAAAATGAGGCGAGAGAATGAGACAGCAATAATTTTGAAAGATGGAAAGTGTCTCTAAAAACAACTGAGCGCCATGTGCATAACTCATGTTTTGTGAGAGCAGGAGTGTTTGCGCTCCTCGCGCTTTTACGCAGAGATCGCGTCCTTGCGCATCCGCAGTTTCTAGAAAGAAGAGCATGAGGTTTAACCCCAAAACTATAGAATTTTAGACTTATGATGTAACGGGGGAGTTTTGGACTGCCCTCACTCTCCACCAATGGAAATATAGGCAGGGTTCAACACCCATTTTGGGGGGTTCTGTATAAAGCCGGTCTATGAACCGACTTAATCATTCTATGCACATATTTACCTATTTATCTCATCCCCAGACACTGGAGCGTGATTTGTTATAATAAGAAACTTAAAAAGGTATTTATGTTACATTATAAGTTCTTTTTTATTGCTTATAGCCTAAACTAGCATATGCATTTGGGTTTTTATTCATTTAGTGTCTAAAATAAATATCTTTATTGTGGCATATCCTATATGTTTTGCATATTTTTAAACAACAGAAAAAATAGGCTACATTGCTGTGTTTGTCTTATTTATGCAAGTAGGCTAAATTTCTGTAAGAATTATCTCACGTAAATAGTTATTTAACTTTTGCAGTTAGATAATGGACAACTTTTTTAAAGACTTTTCTTAAAAACTCTAAAAGCTCTTTTAAATATATATTGCGGGGTGCAAATCTATAGCTTATGAATTTACTGCAGTAGGCTACATTTTCAAATGCAGGTTACGGTCATATACTAATGGAAAGCACAAATAATGTTGCTATGGTTAGCGCCTCAGGTCGATTGTTCGCGCGAGTCTATTAGTCTAGGCTACTGCAATTTAATTAACTTTTTTTTATTTTTTTTTTAATCCAACTCTTTGTTTTTGACGTCGGCCAAAAAAAAAAAAATAAATAAAAATTATGCGCAAGTATTAANATCCAACTCTTTGTTTTTGACGTCGGCCAAAAAAAAAAAAAAAAAAAAAAATTATGCGCAAGTATTAGTCAACATATTTTACTCTATCAATGTCATCTTTTTCATTCTTTTTAGACATCATCTCTTTCAGAAGTGCATAGACCAAAAAAATGTCTTTTATAGTGAAAATGAACGGAGCTCAGAACAATGGCATCCACGGGAACGGTGTGCATCATGTCAGTGTGCGGACTCATGTGAGTGTGAACCCTGCCAAACTGAAGAGCCTCAGGCAGAGATGGAACGTCAGACCCTCAGAGATGTCCAAAAAAACACTCAACCCCATCCGAGCCATAGTGGACGGGATGAAACTCACTCCCAACCCCGAGAAACCCATGATTGCTCTATCCATTGGTAAGTTTTGCATCAAATAACCTACTTATATACACAAAAATAAAAAAAAAACACAAAATGTTATGATCCAATTTTTTTTTAACTTAGTTCTATATCAGCTGGGCTTTAATCTATTTATTAAACACTTAAAACTTTTAAACAAATGGAAAAAATGTTAGTGTATCATAGCTGTTGCTTTAATTGCTTCTTCTTCTTTTTTTATCCTTGTCTCATTCATTGTAAGTAGGCTATTATTTGCAATATTCTTTTTGCTGAGTGATTAAATGTAAATGTTTGTTTTGGACTTGATTTTCCACCAGGTGACCCAACTGTGTTTGGGAACTTGCCAACAGATGACAATGTTTTACAAGCAATGAAGGACGCCATAGACTCACACAAATACAATGGTTATGCTCCCTCAGTAGGTAAGTCTAAGGCATTAATTTTCTGCTTGTTTAGAAAATGTATGCTGAAATTTTGGTATACAACGATTAAACAGTCCCAACTTGCATTTGCATTCTGATAAAATGTGTATGATTTGCTCCTCATGAAAATGATGTGTATTTTAAATAACATTGACAGGTTACCAAAAGAGCAGAGAAGCGGTTGCAAACTTCTACAGCTGTCCTGAAGCTCCACTGGAAGACAAAGTGCGTCACATCCATCATTTGTCTTTTTTCATATAATGCTTTTGTAAGTTGGTGAAGAGTACATTTTTTTTTCTTAAATCTGTAGGATGTGATCTTGACCAGTGGATGTAGCCAGGCTATAGAGTTGGCCATCAGCGTGTTGTGTAACCCAGGGGACAATATCTTAATTCCACGTCCTGGATTCTCCCTCTATAAGACGCTGGCAGTGTCTATGGGCATCCAAGTCAAGCACTACAATCTGCTGGTGAGTAAATAAATCACACTGATAGCATGAGTGTGTGAAACAAAAAGACAAAGTCCAGTGCCTCTCAAAGTCAGAAAACAAAATACAAAGTGCAAAATACAAGTAGAGAATTAGAACAGCCTTTCTTTTTATAATAAGGAAAAATATGGAAAGTGAGATGAGAGGGGGTGGGATGGGGTGGGTTTGGGGGCATAAAAGACTAGTGGATGGTTTGTGGAGTGGATAGGGAAAACTGCTGCGTCATTCTTACAATATACGGTCCACATCTGGGACTGATAAATAGAAACAACCATAAACACGCACATGCAAACAACACATAAAAATACAGCTCAGGTTTTAGTACTGTATAAAGATGTTATAGATCCTAACACAACTAAGATAGGAATAAGTTTATTTGCAGACAATATAAGGATGCCTTTTAATTGAATTTAATATAGTTTTAATCTTCTTAAGCACTTATATAATTCCAGTTCTGCAGTAGGTTTCTACAATACCTCTTGACTGTATCATGCCTAAGATTAGTTTTTTCCAACTTTTAGAAATATATATTATGTTATATTTTGATCCAATAGCCGGAGAAGTCCTGGGAGATTGATCTTCAGCACTTGGAGAGTCTGATCGATGACAAAACAGCCTGTCTGATTGTTAACAACCCATCCAATCCGTGCGGCTCTGTGTTCTCCAGAGAACACCAGCATAAGATTCTTTCCGGTGAATGTTTACTCAAATAATATATCAGGAATGTTTATCCTCAGAAATTCCAGGATATTAATCTGATAATATTCTATGTGATCTAGTGGCATCAAGGAACTGTATCCCTATCCTTGCTGATGAGATCTACGGAGACATGGTAAGCTCACACTGAATACAGGAACACTTGCATTTACTATCTAAGAACTGTTTAGTTTCCAAGCTCTGTCCGCTTACAACTAACTTTAATGAGGCGCTCAAAGGTAAAGTAGACCGCAGGTCTTCCCACAATGGTCTTTTATTGAGTTCACACTCTACGCACACCAATGACCCCTGTTAAATGACTTAACCGAGTCTGGCTTACTTTCAAGACACTTTTTGACCTTTTAGAACAGGATCTTTATTGGCATGATTACATGAAGAACCGTTAACATCCACCGAACATTCCATTGCACATAGCAGAGATAAGGTTCTTCAGATGTTCTTCACACTTAAAAAATGGTTCTTTTAAGAACTGGTCACTAAAAGGTTCTCTGAGGAACCCATAATGGTCCCCGCTCCCTTGGAACTACATTAAAGTGTACTGCAATTGTAGGGAATAACTTTTGGTTTGGTGGCGTGTGTTTCCCTGGCTCAGCTCAGCCTCGTTTAGCAGTGGAAACCACATCAGCACTGGAGGGATTAGAGTTGTGTGTGGGGAATGGATGTTGGAAAGCATTGTGGGTTTTAGGTCATGAAGGACAGTGAAGATAGAGCAGGGGGCAATGGGTACACAGCAGCAGTTGCCAAGAGATAACTTATTTTGTAATGTGGAAAATAGTGTTTTTTCTACTTAATACGGTCGGTGATCTGAGGTGTTTGTAACCCTATAAATCAGTTGGGGTTGTAAGCTGACAGTGAGCGGCTTGAGCACACCTCAATGACTTTGCACTTTTCATCACATGTGTTTGCAGTTAGCACATGCGTGAAGCTTGGGGTATTTGAGGTGCTAGAGAAGGTAGGGAGAGGAACGGCCCACTCGTTTCTTTGCAGGTAGAAAGTTGACTTGCTGGATGTGTTTTATTGAGCACCCCATGTGACCTCGCTGTCTGGACCCTGTTAAAAACAACAGCAACAAAACATACTTCCACGTTTGAGCTTTTGAAATAGGGCCAGCACTGCAAATTGCAGTATCTTAGCCAATGGGAGATGGGGGCAGATCCATCGACCAGACATGAAGCCATAATCGTAATTAGAGCCAGGCGGACGACCACAAAACAGCTACAAGCAAGGAACTCTCTCTCTCGCTACCCTAATAACTTTCTTAGTCCCCCATTCCTAAACTTCCATAAGGCTCCTCCTTCCAACAGGATGGTTACAGCATGCAGAACTTTCTAGAATGCAGCTAACATACTGTTATCTTTACAATCATCTAATGGCCAGAAAAAAAAATACTGTTCAAAAGTTTGGGGTTAGTAAGATTAAAAAAAAATAATAATAATGCATTCAATTGATTAAATATTATTACAAAAAAAAAAGTGTTTNGAAAAAAAAATACTGTTCAAAAGTTTGGGGTTAGTAAGATTTAAAAAAAAAAAAAAGAAATAATGCATTCAATTGATTAAATATTATTACTAAAAAAAAAGTGTTACAAGTAAATGCTGCTATTTTGAACTTTCTATTCATCAAAGAATCCTAAAAATGTACCATGAGCTCCAAGTAAGCATATTATAATGATTTCTGAAGGGTCATGTGACACTGATTAAGACTGGAGTAATGGCAGCTGTAAACTGAAATTGCATTTTAAATATAATGAATTGTTATAATATTTTACAATATTACTGTTTTAAATGTATTTTTTTTTATCAAAGAAATGTAGCCTTGGTGAGCAAGTTTCTTTGAAAAACATTTTAAAATGTTTCCAAACCTTTAAAAGAATATCACCCACCTTGCATTTTATATAGATTATTATATTATATTATATTATAAATATGTTTCAAGAAAAATGTTGCTATTTACAGTGTTGTAATGAGTTGGCTGAGCGTATCAGTTGTTCTGCAGGTATTCCCGGGCTGTGATTTTCAGCCTTTGGCACCTCTCAGCAGTGACGTGCCCATCCTGTCCTGTGGTGGTCTTGCCAAGCGCTGGTTGGTTCCTGGCTGGAGGATGGGCTGGATCCTTATTCATGATCGTAATGACATATTTGGAACCGGAGTAAGTATTAACCTCTAACCTGTAACAGAAAACAAAAAATATGCAAAAAAACAACAACATACCAATAACACTAATGTTCACTCTAGATTCGAGAGGGTCTTGTGAAACTAAGCCAGCGCATTTTGGGACCCTGTACTGTGGTTCAAGGAGCATTAGAGAGCATTTTGAATGAAACGCCACCAGAGTTCTACCAAGGCACCATCAGTTTCCTCAAGGTAAGAGGAGAAGAGCTTAAGAGAGAAAAGCTTGTAGATTTAACATCTGACTCTGACAATAACACAGTTTTTATATTCCTCCTCAGTCAAACTCAGAGATATGTTACTCAGAGTTGTCAACTGTTCCTGGGCTAAATCCGGTAATGCCATCAGGAGCCATGTACATTATGGTGAGTGGAAGTTTGTGTATTATAACATAATAGTGGATAAAAATGAAGCAACATTGTTTATAAACTTAAACATAAATTAAAATTCTGTCATCATTTACTCTCCTTTATTGTTTTCCAACTCCGAAATGGCAAAAAAAATAAAAAAAATAAAAACTTTCTTTCAGTTGTTGATTAGATGGAGGAAGATCTGAATGTGAGCTTGCAGCCAATTGTAGGAATGGACGGGGCTTAAGTGGACTAAATTATTGGAAAATCTGGCA
>SCHK01390721.1:0-13138 GCA_004124795.1 Poropuntius huangchuchieni | reverse complement strand
AGTTAAGTCAACTTTTCACTTTTTACAGTGTACTGTAAAAACATTAATATTGTGAAAATATTACACTGTAAAAAGTGAAAAGTTGACCTAACTTGAAAAAAAATTGAGGAAACCCGTTGCCTTCAAATTAAGTACACAATAATAAAAAAATAAGTTAAGTAAACTTTTCACTTTTTACAGTGTGCTGTAAAAACATTAATATTGTGAAAATATTACACTGGAAAAAGTGAAAAGTTGACTTAACTTAAAAAAAAAATTGAGGAAACTTATTATTAAGTACATAATAATAAAAAAAATAAGTTAAGTAAACTTTTCACTTTTTACAGTGTATTAAAATAACTCTTTTCTATTTTTTTATTCTATTTTATTGTATAAATTAAGCTCAAAATTAAATTAAATTATTAATCCATCAGAAATAAATAAATAAAATAAAATAATACATACAATATGGCACACCACAGTGTACCACAATTAAGGAATGTTTTCTTGCTCTTTTTCTCTCTCCTTCGTTTCTTATGCATTTTGGACATTGTGTGACGCGGCACGGGAAGAGAGAGAATCTGTGTGTGAGTGTGTGAGTTTTGAGACAGCGTGTCAGATCACGCTTTAATGGCTTTTTAAACGGAGACAGCTAGGTGTCAAACATGCCACTGTTTAATTAATTTTGTTTGTCCTGTGCGGCTTTTGATAGTCACGGGCTGCCGGGTCTCCCCGTTGTGTAGAAAAGACAGAATGAAGGTAAAACTGTTGCATACTGGGAATAGGCCTGTCTGCAGGGTCACGGCCCTCGTAGTGCAGCAAACAACCCACAGAGTGAGAGTTCACGTCATGAAACTGTCTCACATACATCAAATAATGCATTTGATTCCAAAATATGAGTATGAAAAGCTTTAGCAGAATTTGTTTGCAGATGCATCTTGGTTTGATATGTTGATGTTTGTCACTATATGTGTGTGCGTGCATTTTACCGTGTGATTTTTATGAGTGTGGGCACGCATGACCGTGTGCATCCTGAAGTGCATATTTGTGCTTTATGACGCAGCACTGAATTGTTTGTTTGTGTGGTTGTAGCATGTTTGCACTCAGTGAATGCAGGTGCACTTTGTGTGTGTGTGTGTTTGCAAGCCACATTGCATTCTGTTTGTGTGTGTTTTGTGCGCTGTGTGGGTATTTGCATGAAGACAGAACAGACTACAAGATCTGGTTTCTCTGGCGCTGTTTGATTATTCATAGAAAATTGTATTGGGGGGCTTGTGAAAGTGGGGAGGGGAGGTGTGGGGTAAATAAATAATAAACAATCACAGCACCCCTCACTGCACACACCATGAGGAGCCAATCGCTGTGTCGGCCAAACGACTTGGAAATTGTGTGTAATGAGTAGGAAAAGATTAGACGCAGCTCTTGCTAGCCTGTAAATTGACATTAGTAAAAGAAAACTCTTTACCAGGCGGGCTCGGAGCGCTAAATTAGTCCATAAGAAGAGAGAGTAAAAGGAAATAAGCCTTAAAAAAAAAAAGAAAATGAGGGGAAAAACAAACACGCAAAAAAAGAGTGTGCAATTTAGGTGCAATGTGTCCTGGCTTGTCTTGATTTTACTTCCATCTTATTATGAAGTTATACGGTATAATGCAGAATCAGATTAGCCGTGGAGAGTAGCAGATTGCTGTGTTGTTTTGGCATGGTGTTATTCGTGAGGGCCGCCTCAGTCTGTGACCCAAACGGAGGAGAAGTCATGCATGAAATGCAGTGGAAATGAACACCCAGGTCCCTGCATGGCGCCGCTGCAAGTGCATTAAACTGAGCGCTGCTGCTCCACCGCTGCACAGGTGCTCTGCTCACAGCGTCATGGTGCATTGACTTCCTCTCCCATTGTTTTCTATATTCAGTGACTGACTAAAAGCATTTATAGAGAGAGATATACAGTAAGCTCTGTTTCAAAACCTAGTGATCTGCCTTGCTGTCTACTGCCTACATAGGCAGCATTATTGAAATGTAACCTCATAACCGAATGATTTGGATCACTCTAAATTAGTAGCAACGTATATAAATCAGGTAAAGCATACAGGAACTTTAACTCAGAATTGGTTTGGAGTTAGCACGTATTATAATTCATTTTTACCTCATTACACAGCAATATTTAATGTTTTTTTGATCTCTTATGCTCACCAAGGCTGCATTTATTTGCTCAAAAATCAGTAAAAAAGTAATATTCTGGAATGTTATTGCAATTTAAAATAACTGTTTTCTATTTTAATATAACTTACGTAAAGTATATATTTCATGAAGTCTTTAGTGTTATATGATCTTTCAAAAATTATTCTAATATGCTGATTTGGTGCCGGTTTTTTTCTTATTATCAGTGTTGAAAACAGTTGTGCTGCTTAATATTTTTGTGAAAACTATGATACTTGATTCTTTGATAAATAAAAAGTAAAAAAACAACTGTATTTTAACTCATTACAACAATTTTGTATTAATATGTGTGTGTGTGTGTGTGTGTGTATATACAGTGTATATATATATCTATATATCTATATATAGATATATAGATATAGATGTATATATATTAGTGCTGTCAAACGATTAATCGCAATTAATCACATCCAAAATAAAAGTTTTTGTTTATGTAATATATAATTGTGTACTGTGTATATTTATTATGTATATATAAATACACACTCGTACCTATATATTTAAGAGAAATATGTTATGTTTATGTATTAAATATATTTATATATAATATAAATTACATGAATATAAATATATACATGTAAATACATTATTTTCAAAATATATAATTTACACCAAAATAATGTGAAAAATTAAAGTAAAAATAAAGTTCATATTTAATATTTATTTTCATATATTCACACTTTCTAAAGACTGGCCAAAAAACATGAGGTTAAATATTTAGATATTCAGATATTATTTCAATCACTTCTTCTGGTTTTAGTGTAATGACAACATAAAATGTAATTATTTAATTTTAAAAACAACATGTTGTCTTCACATTTTATTTCAAGAATTTATAATGTCCATCAGACCATTCCTGGTAGAGAAACAATAAGGTTTGGAAAGGGTTAACGTGTGCCGTTTCAAGCGGGTGGACTGTGCGAGAGAAATTGTGTGTAAAATGTTGAAGATTTGAGCTGCACGTATGTGAGGAGGAACGAGGCTCCAGGGCAGACGCTTTGCTACAGTCATTACCGTTTCCACACTGGGCTCTGTCGTTACTGAAAATTTCTGTTTGCTTTAATCTCTTGAAAGCAACTACGCCAGCAGCAACTCTGGTAATGAATGCTATGACAGACTACGTGAGGCCGAGGCTCCTCGCAGTGAAAGAAGTAGACACAAGCAGCGAAGATGGTCAGAAACTCCCTCCCTTTGCCATTTTCCCCCTCTTTCTAAAGGGCCATGTTGTGGGACTGCTGAAAAGGGTTCATGTTTTCCAGAGCAGTTGAAGGAGTAAACATCCGCTGATCCCAGAGTCCCGTCGCCACCCACAGCAATTCTTGTATCTAGGCAGTCGGAATAATAACAGTTTTCATAATGGCGATAATAGCAGACGATTACAAAAGATAGAGGAGGAAAAACACGGGGTTGGGATGGGGGGGAGGCAGAGAGAGTATAGATTTCACTTGTGTCGTGCAACACAAAGGATTGCATAATTTGGACCCTTTTCTTCCTCTCTCCATTTACCTCCATCTCTCCTTTCTCCCTGGATTTCTCTCTCTCTTACAACCCTCCCCAACTCTTTCTGGCTAATTTAAAATTTGTCAAACCAGGGCGTCTTCTGGATCGCTGGCCTTTGATATTTTGCGCACTCCATTTGCTACAAACAAGCCGCAGGCCCTGGTTCCTGCTGACTGCTGCAGAAGAGCGTCGGCTCCATTTATCTTGCCCCGGCCGCTGAATGCTTACTCATTAGAGAGGGCCTCACCAGGTTAACCCTCCCATCTCCAACAGCATCCCGCTAGCATCTCCCCCAACAAACACTATCATTATAAAGACACATACACACACACATGCACACAAACAGTCCACTGGTAACCACACTCCTAGAGGCAAGCAAAGGTCTCTAAATGGACATGCTATGACTTATTTAGATTAGTTCAGCGGTGCTCAGCGTGCCACTGAGAGTCGAACTGAGAAGCGCTGGTGAGGATACTAGTTGTTTGTGTTAATGGCAGGTAATTTTTTCGCTGACGTTGAGTATGTGTTTGTCCTTGGTAAATAACAATGGTTTACTTTTGTATTACGAAATTGCAAAGCCAATTTACAGGGAATGTTTTGAATATTAAAGACATTGCAATGCTTTTAAGTGCAACACAATTAACAATACAGAATTTATTAATCTTAATCTTAAGCACAACATTTACTAATCCAATTTTTTTAATCGTTTCTGTTAAAATTGGTCTTCGCACTGTGAACTAACAAACGAAAAATGGGAAAAAATCAAATAAATTAAATAAACATTAACAAAGATTAATATGTTGCTCATTACGAGTTCATCTTGGCAAACGCATTAACTATGTAAACAAATGAGACCTTATTGTAAACTGTTACGCTTCTGTTAAATGTTGACTTCTGTAATGTGACGTTTTTGAGTGAAACCTCTGGATTTTATTGGATCAAGGGACCCAATTGATGGTGGCTGTGAAGGTCAAATACAACACTGTAGAACTGTAAGCAGCATCCTTTAATATGGTTCTTTAAAATCAAAGCAATATGAGTATAGTTGAAATGAATGAGTGATGTACGTAGCTAATTTTGAAAAATAGAAAAAAAATATTAAAACAATTTCACAATCAACTAGATCAGAACATTTATTTAGAAAGGAAAACAACTTTTTAAAATAAATTTTTTTATTTACTTACGGGCATTGATGCATCATGTAAAACTAGGCTAGCAATAGGGTTGTGTTTATTTCACATAGTCTTAAAACCAGTAATTTGACTTGATTATAATTTTTTAAAACATCTTCTGTATTTATGTCAATGAATGCAAAGAATTTATAAGCATTTTGCAGAATTAAAAAAATAAATTTGTATGCAATTCTGCACACACAGTATGTGACAGTATCTTTGTGTGTGTGTGTGTGTGTATGGCTTGAACTGGCTCATCTCCTCCCTGTGGTGTCTGTAACCCTTTAGAGGCCCTTCCCCGGGGAAACGTGTCAATCTCGTCGTCCGCAGATCAATCAGCGGCTGATTATGCTCTTCATTCTCCAGCAATTGATTTTATTCTCTGCTGAAAATAGGCATCTGCTGTCAGGCCTGTGTGTATGGCGGACTGTGTGCGGGCTGACGGATTGCTTTTGACAGAGATCAATCTCACAGCTGATGGGCCAGGGATTCTGGGAGCTGACAGCCTGCTCCGCATAACAGCGAGGAGGCTCATCGACACCAATGCTGATAGCAAACATACACGCACACTGTTACTGATAGTACACTTTTTCTCTTTCCCCTTCATTTTCTTCACCCTCCCTATATCTCACACATGCTCTTGCAATGTCTGAATTTAGTACACACAGTCTTAATCATATGTATAGTGTCCGTACCATAAAGCACAGGTTGTTGACAAAACTGGCCCACGGAAAGTGAGAGACAGTGTGACAGTATGGCTGTGTGCTTCCGGCTCCTCTGGGCCCCAGCGGGGCCACATGAAGGACTGCCTCCAACTAGAAGATCTCCCCAATGAAGGGCCCTCTCCCTGCCTCCTAATTCATAATTATTTCAAGTGATCCCCAGGCCTGAGGTCATTTAAGTAATTACTGAGGCGATTAGATACTTAAAGGGCATTTAAGTGTCTAACATGCCACAAACCCAAGGGGAGTGTTTGGTTGGACGAACATGGGTTAGACAATATAGCAGTGCTGAAGTGGCATCTCAACACCTTTAGGGTTCGTAACAAGACACTAAATTTGAATTTAATTATTTTTTAAACATATTTATTTAGATCTGATTCCAGCCTCAAATGAGTATTGAGTCTTCTGACTACGTCATGGGGACTTTTTGTTGAGTTATTTTTATTTATTAACTATCTTTTTTGGGACATTTAGTGACCACAATATATGTAAAACCTCACCACACCTTTTTCCTGCTTTTTCACCTCTTTCTTACTCTCATTAAAGGAATAGGTCACCCAAAAATGAACATTTTGTCATCATATTATCACCACATTATTTCTTTCTTTCTTAAGTTGAACATAAAAGAAGATATTTTAAAGAATGCTGGTAATCAGTTGATGGTCCCCATTGACTTCCATAGTATTTATTTCCTTACAGTAAAAGTCAGTGGGTACCATCAACTGTTTGGTTAATCAGAATTCTTCAAAATATCTTATTTTGTGATCAACATAAGAAAGAAACTTATACAGGTTTTGTTTTGAAGAACCGAACAGTTGTTGGTTCCCATTGATCAACTGATTACCGGCATTCTTCAAAATATCTTTTTTTTGTGTTCACAGAAAGAAACTAATACAGGTTTGGAATGACATTAGGGTGAGTATATGGTGACAAAATGTTTCGGATGAACTATCTCTTTAAGTGTGTGCTCTTGTACCTCTTGGGAAGTGCAAGCAATCTTTACAGCTGAGACGGTGTAAACTGAGCAGAAAATAGACATTGACATATTTGTAAAAATCATCTCAATTGCTGACTGAGCAGGCAGACGGGCTCGTTCGGTCAGACTCGCCTGATGAACCATCATTGGAGTGATCAGGCCATGATCACACAGTATATATGCCGATGTCTGTGTCAATATCTAGTCAATATCAAACAGCCTCTTAGCTTACATCCTCTACATTAGATGTGATAATAGAGCCTGTTGCTCTATGACTGTGAACCCCACGTGCCTCTTTCCACTTACTGTAGGATAAAATTCCTATTCCTATAATTGCACTTCGACTGTTTGTAGAATACACTACCTTTCATTAAATTCCACATGTCATTGCATTTGAATTGTAATTCATTTTTTGTATTGTAGTTCATTTTTAAATTTTTCTCTACCCTCTCCTGTGCAAGGAAAGAATCTCACATTCTGTTATCATATGTTGATTATGACTTCAGCTCACTAAACTCAACACTTTCAAATTGTGTATTTATGTGACTGTATGCGTGAATCATACCTTAAAATACTCTTTTACAAACTTCTGTTAAATAGCTTGTAAGGGGCATTTTTCCTGTAAACCGTGGTTCAAGACCTGTCACTGAGAGCGCATCATGCAATTCCTGCTCCCTGGCAAACTCTGAACCTCCCAACCGCGTGCGCACTAGTGAAGCCTTTTAATTATCTCCTGATTACCTGTTATATCACCTTAGCTAATGGAGAGCGCACCCCAGGGGAGACATCCAATCAAACTCTCATCACACACAATGGGCTTCTTCAGACGAGAGAAGTATTTTAGTCATCTGAGAGATTAGCGCTGGAAATATCCATCTATTTATTCATTCATATACCAAATTACAGACCCCCCTCCCGTCTGTGCACATCAAGCCCTTTTACTCTCCGATTGATCAGAGTGATAGGGATACATCTCCTGCCCAAAGCAATAGAGATCTCGCTAGAGACCAGCCTATAGATGGGTATCTTGAGTGGAAATGGATGTCTGGGCAAGTGAGGATGTTGTACCTCCATCCATCATAGAGACTTGAACCAGACTGGACTCAAACATTGGCTTCTGCAAAGCTGGTGCAAACTGGTTAGCCAAGTGTGTTGTGTTCATCTGGTGCATGCAGGGAGAAACTGTTTTTTTTTTTCTTTTCTTTGCTCCCTCAATCATCTTAAAGGAGCGTTAAATCTGCTTTGCACTCTTCTTTTTTGGAGGAGTAAGAAGTGGGAGCAACACAGATTGACCTGAATATGTTGCAGAGGAGCGGAGAGGTTGGCATGAAAACATTATTGCTGAACTGCAATGAGGTGGGGATGAGGACAATGCAAGTGTTACATAAACAGATCCAAATGCTTATAGATCCAAACTGTATTCACTGTAAAATACTGTGAAGATTTCATAGTAGCTTCTTATAGTTTAGAATCTTACCTTGAGGCCAGAGCAGGCTCATTTTTTTTTCATAACTCATCAAATGGCTGTAAAAACAAAACATTTTGCTGCATTGTGGGACAATAGTTCAAATAGTTTTGTTTCACCATTATAGTGATTCGTTTTTCCTTTGACTGGAACCTTTCACTTATATTTACTTTTCTCCGAGCTAGTATTTACTTCTCTGTCGATATATTATAATGGTGCGTTCTCCGGAGGATGTATTTGTCGGTCGAATTCGTCATTGAGGCTGCCTCGTTTCAGAAAAGTAACCATTACATTTCAAAGTAAGAACAAAATGACAATAATTTATGTCTCACAAGAAATAAGTAATTTTTTTAAACGGTTGCTTTTCTGAAATGAGACATATGCGGCCGACAAATGCGACCCCCGAAGGGCGCAGCCTTCGAATTTGACAATCACTAAGTCTTTAATAGTGAGTAATTGAATTGTTCACTTAAGCAATTTGTTCAAAAACACAGATTTCAATCAGGAGCACCAATGCCACTACTGTGTGTTGATCTGAGATGTGCAACATTTGATGCTGCTTTGGCTTTGTTTGGAAAGATTTTCACTGACTTGCCAAAAAGAGACAAACTGTAAAATTTCACATCTGAATACCTGCGTTAAAGTGTTAATATTGATATACTATATACGTACTATCCTTTAATATCTTTAAAGTATACAGAACCTGCAGTATTCTGTAAATTTGGAAATGTAAGTGTAAATGACATTTATTAAAAACAGCTTAATTAATGTGTGCAATAAACTATTACTTTTAAATTACACCAAGAGTAAGCAGTTGCCCCTATAAGGCCTCTCTTCTTCTCCCTGAGAGTCTGCTCTGCCCAAGGCACCCTATCCCGTCTGTCTCGGAGCATCCCAGCTTTAGCAGGCTTCAGATGCTGATGCCCACCAGCCCCTAACACCATGCCCCGAGGCTGTAGATCTGTAGGCCCACCCCCTATGGAGGTGTAGATGAATGACTGATGGATTTGACACCTCAAATGAACTCCAGCTTCTCCTCCCCCTAGGTGTCTCACCCCAGGGGCCTCGGTAGGGCAGAACCCAACCTGACTAGGTCCACCCCGCTTGTCTGTCAGCAAAAAAACTCCTTTTCCTCGGTACCAGCTTTCGCTTTGGGAGCGGTGACTGGCAGCGTGGTAATGAAAGCACAAATAAAGCGGCGTGCTGAGATGATAGAAGCGTCCCCAGCACTCCAGACTCGCCTTCAAATGGGAGCCGCGCTAGAAAGGAGATATGAGGGGAGGAGGGGAGAATAGGGGGAAAAGGGAGAGAGAGAGAGAGAAGCCCTGGAGTGGAGCCAAGTTCCCAAGGTAGTGTACAAGTATCTTTAGAAGCCGGCGTCTTGTTAGCTAATACATTACACCAATCACGGCGAGCTATCTTAAGCTACAATTAATCTGCACCCTGGCACGCGCTGATAGGACAGCAACATGCTGTTTCTTAATTAAAAGCAAACGGATTAAAAATGATTAATAACGGTATTAAATATTCTCATGGACTACAAGCATGGGGAATCTGCCTTTCTTATGCGGGCTTAAAACGAAGAAGTCATTAACGCTCTCACAATCTTCATAAGCCAGAGCTTTACTTTGTTTGGGATCAAAAGTTGCTTACCTCATGCATATGCATTTCTCTATCACAGCGAGTCAAAAAGGCATCGGTGTGGCGTTTGGTGGCTGTGGAACTTGTTGACTTTTGATATGGACATTTTTTTGCGTTTCTTTTAGAACCCATCTGCTTCATTAACCTGCTCCTCACCAGGTGCCCCGTGTGCCGGCGGGAGGCGTGGGAGGGATGTGTGTATCTGTGCGTGTCCGTGTTGTCATGCGTTCGCTTGTATATTCCTGTCTGTCTGCGGATGCTGGTGTACACAAAGATGTGGCGTTCTGCAGATTGGGTTTAATAAAATGACACAGACATTAAGCATATACTGTGTGTATCAGTGATAGGCTTTCACAAGTGTGTTTAATGAAATTGGACCACTGAAAATGGGCTTTGAAAAAAATATAATGACTGCAGACTGAATATTAATAAACTCTTATGACTCATAGGAAATCCACAAAATTATGAAAATGTAATGATTTTACACTCTTTGCACCCTTTCACTGCTGGACTGGAAGTTAAAAAATGCCAAACAATGTCTGATGCACCTTTTAGTTTGTATGGGGTCTGAGTGACCACATCACTTTTAATAGAAATTTATTTTGCATTCAAGAATCAGGTTGATAATTGATAATGATTCTTAATTGTACGATAACTGATTATAAATCAAATTTTAACATGATAATTCATGTTCTCCATGAAAAATGTTACATAAGTATGTTTCATAGTTTCAGAGAAACTATGAAATGTGATTAAAAAAAAAAATCTGTTCTAAGAATTTCTGATTTCTGAACACACAATGGAAGTACAGTCATACTGATTGTTTATTTTGTTAATTTGATTTATTGAATTTCTCATTAAAGTGTTTTTGGGGTTATTAGAGTTTAGATTTTTTTTTCTTTTATTATTATATTTCTTTTACTAATAGCCACAATTTTTTAAATGTACAAAAATGTCAGTTTAATTTACTTATATTTAATTTAAATATTTCTTATTTTAGCTTTACTTTCAGTGTTTTATGGGTGACAAACTAATATGCTAACTAGTATCATTTAAAAGTATTTAATGGAATTCAAACTTAAAATGCAATCTAGTGGCATTTTCATTTTTAATTTGTTTAATGCAGGCAGGGTTGTAAAGTTTTATAATATAACTTTTTTTAATATAGAAATCCATAATCTATATCTTTTTTGATGGTTTTGCAATCATAAAGCATAAATGTTTTTTTTTTTTTAGTTTACAGGTACTTTCAGTTTTCCCAGTTATTGTCAGTTATATATCTCTATACTGGATTTTAATTCGATTTTTGATTTTGATGCCAGAACAACATTAAAATATAAGCAACGTAGGTTATTTTTTAAATAACTGTTATTATTTTTATTTTCTGTGACCACAAAAATAATGAGTGTACATTTTTACAGAATTTGGGGGTATGTGCTTTAATCCTGTTGATTATAAGACAGTTTATGTGTGTGTTTGTTTGTTTGTGTGGATGTACTGTATGTGGGTGCGTGTTTAGACATGCAAATCACGGCCTCCCCCCCGGTGCGGTTGTCTCAGGCGGCTGATTGGGGAAAGGAACGAAGAATTATGAACAAGCTGATTTTATTGTCATCTCTGTACCGGGAGTTATTTTCACTCAGGTGCTAAATAGAAACAGGTAGCAGACGGTCATGACAGAATTCTGTTTAGAAACCAATTACCCGAGTGCTTTTCAAATTGATTTCATTTTGCGGCACCCATGTGCTGCTGCGGCCGTCCGTTCGAGCCTCTCTTCTCTTCTCAGTGTCCCTCAGGATTCCTCATCTAAGCGTCCGTGTTCCTATCAGCCGCAATGTAGTCTGTAAGGAAAGTAAAGGTGAGAAAAGAGAGGAGGCAATGAATTATAAGGAAGTTTGAAATCATAAAGGAGGGGGGCGGGAAGAGAAGGAGGCATTCATGCGTTCACTCCTTCACAGCTTGTTCTCTCTTCAATGCCAGTCATCAATCATCTGCAGATTAATGATGGACACACATGAACGGGGGGCTGTGGCTGGGAGGCGTGTTCAGACGTGTGTGTGAGGAGACAGAGGGGTTCTTAATGAAAGCAGCTTCATGCGTGGCCTGGCTGGAGTGGAAGGGTATCATGCCCAAGCATGTCCAGTGTGGATCTGGAGCAGCATTTTTTTAGGGTCCATTATTGGACATTTGGACATATGACTGTTTATGTATACTTAATAGCTTCTATCTGGTCAGGTGCTGCCCAGACTCAGATCTCCTTCTCACTTTGCATCTCACAAACAGACCAAAAATGTGAGAACTTCAGGTCGGCAGTTAGTGGGGACTTTTCTAGTTCATTCTGAAGAAACTAATATAATACCTCCACACTTAAAAAAAAAAATTGCTGCTTGTTCAATTAACTTTCAATTTAAATGAGCTACAGCAATGCAATTGCTGAATAATTTATTTTAATTTAATTGTGTTCAGTCCACCTAAATGTGTAAAATCGAAGTTTATTTAAATTGTGTTGGGACCACATGAATCATTTTTGTTGCATTACCTGAAACTACAACGATGGATTTTTATTTGCATAAGACTAAATTGCTATAATAAATAGTCAAATTAAATGGTATTTATGCATAAATTTTGAGTAAATGCAAAAACCTAGTGTTTTCAGTTATGTTGGACATACAGTTCAGTTATGTCAGACATTGTGGTTACGGTTATTCTGAAGAGTAGAACTTGTGGTTGGTTTTAGGTTGACTATATGTGTTTATTGCTTTTAGTTGACATAGCTGTGGTAATAATACTTTTATAAAATGTAATATATATATAAAATGTATTGTCTAAATCTAAAGGGATAGTTCACCCAAAAATGAAAATTCTGTCAATACTCACTCTCATATCGTTCCAAAACCGTAAGACCTTCGTTCATCTTCAGAACACAATTTAAGATGTTTTAGATGAAATCCAAGAGATTTCTGTCCCCCCATTAATCACTTACCCCCATGTCGTTCCAGAGCCGTAAAAGCTTTATTGGTCCTCAGAACACAATTTAAGATATTTTAGATGAAAATCGAGAGGCTTGTAACTGTCCCATTGACTGCCTGGTAAATAACACGGTCAAGGTCCAGAAAAGTATGAAAGACATCGTCAGAGTACTCCATCTGCCATCAGTGGTTCAATCTGAATGTTATGAAGAGACAAGAATACCATAAAGAAAAAAAAAAAAAAAGATTTTATTCAAGATTTTGCCTCCTCCCTGTCTCTCTGTGTCAGCATATCGCCATTGGAACTGTGACAGTTTTCACGCGCGTCTATTTGAAAAAAAAAAAACAGTGCACCCTTGTGGCGTGGCAGACACAGTGCGTCGAGAGACAGAGAGGAGTCGAAATCTTGAATAAAATAGTTATTTTAAAATTTTCTTTGCATACAAAAAGTATTCTCGCTGCTTCCTAACATTCAGATTGAACCACTGATGGCAGATGGA
>SCHK01390677.1:0-12317 GCA_004124795.1 Poropuntius huangchuchieni | reverse complement strand
CTTTATTATACTCACAAATATACCCATTTTTCCCACAAAATCTCTAATTTGTCCGCACCTTATACTCTACAGTGGTGAGCCAGGCAAAGATTCAATTAACTATTCAGGAGAGTCGCCATTTCCGTAGAAATTAATTTTCTCTCGCAAAAAAAAGTATTTATTTTTCATAAGGCAAGAATTAAAACTCACATTTATTCTTCTTTGATTTTTTTTTTTGTTGAAATATTAGGATTGGAGCATTAAAGCTGGTATTTTCTTGTGACAATGGACACTGAGGTTCTGCATGTTAAGTAAAATTAGCATTGGCATCAAGTACAAGACCTGTACGAGCCCCGTTTTAGTGACGCACATCAGATGGCCACATGTCCCTCTTCCCCCAATGTGCTGGAAGAAATAGGCTGCCAGCCTGTCCTCTGGGTGTGAAATCAGAGCCAGTTCTCCTTGGTGGAGTTCTCTGAGCGTGGTGAGACCATGCTGACCTGAATGCATTCCCGGTGGGGGTTTTCTGCCATTGTAGCATGGCAGCAATGGTGGCTACGGTCGCTGAGCCAACAGAAATATGCTGCTTGCCTCAAGGAGCGTGAACCGTGGCCCAGTAAATGGGATGGGATGGTGCCTCAGGTGGGGGGCCGATATGTTGCACACACTCTTTTTCTTACACATAGCCAATACTTGCATCAGTCCAGAGAATGAAAAGGATGAAAAAGTTTGCAAAAAAGAGGAGAAAAACGGCTTACAATTTAATTGTAATTTTAATAGTTAATTATATTAGCAATTAATTTTGTGTATTAGAAAAAAAACGGCAAAATAAGACAAATTACTGAAGAAACATTACAGTTTTGCCAGATATTAAGATCTTAACAAAGGTATAATCTCCATTTATGATTTGTCCTGCGTCTTATTGCCATAAATAACACTAGCCAAATTTTTGTGTGCATAGAATTGCATCATTATCATCATCACAATTTACTTTACATGAACAAATAATTATACATCACATGCAAAACTTCCATTCACGCCATTAAATATCACACAATTGTGAGTATGACATTGCTGTTATAAAATATTTAAATAATAAGAAGTAGGTGACTTATATTTTAGGCAAAATATATTGCCGCTTGTCTGTTTTTGTTTCACCAAGTCAAATATTTCCAAACAAAGCTATCTGTGAACAGGATTATTAGCATTAACTTTAGCTATTTTTGTTACTTGAAATAAAGCTGAAAATGTTGCCTTGCAACTAACTGAGATTAGTTCAAGTTGAAGCACTATAATTGCTACCTGGAATTGAAAAAAAAAAAAAATACAACAAATCAACTAAAATTAAATGTGAAAATACAAAAATAAAAGCTAATAAAAAGTTGTTGTTTTTTTAAATGTAATAGTACTGTATATAAATTAAACTAAAATAACACTGTATCTGTTCCATTCCCAGTTAAATCAGCATTTTTAATGAATCAGATGAATAAATTATTCACTGAGTCACTTCTTAAGACAGTCACATGTTACACTTAGTGGTGTAATGTTGTAACATGCAGAAAGAGTTACTGTTATTTTGTTTAAAGACTTAGGAGAAAACAGAAGGAATAGACTCTTTATGTGTTTTAAAAGAATAATACATAAAGAGTTGGTTTGTGAAGAGTTATGCTGGCTGTTTTAGCACTTCTGGTGGTGGCAAGAATAATGTGAACTTGTCAAATTAAAGTTTTAGCTTTGTTAACACACTAGCATATGTGTGGCAGCATTTTAAAGGGCATTAGTGACATTCTCACTCAACAACATTTAATAATAGCATTTCAAAGAGCGCACATAACATTTCATGATGAACCACCATGTCATTTAAAAAAGATTTCAGTATCATTTTTAGATATAAGTCTTTGGCTTTTATCAAAATAAAGCCGGAGTGAAGTTAAAAGTTAGAGATCTATTTGATGGCTTAAAAGTTAACATGCCTCTAGACATCAAATCATCCGATTTTTTGCAATGAGAGAATCCTAGTACAAAGACATGCCTGAACTAGCAATGAACTAGGACAATTCGCTGTAAATGGACTTATTGCAAGTAGTGCCGACGGCAAGAATAATCACACGGATGAAGAATGCAATAGGTGAGCAGAAATCCATTCTGTTTTCTCCTCTTTTTATTTTTGTTTAAAGTTACAGCGAGTTTACTGGTTTTACTCTCGCTGATCTTTTAAGTCCATACAGAACATGCAGATGTGTCTTTAGCACCTGCGTATTTGCAAGCAGATCTTAGTTTCAGGTGTTTGCGTTGCCACAAGGCTTAAAATAAATACAGCATAATAGATTTCTGCTGTTTCTTTTGGGAAACCCCATTAAGGTAATTAGTTTTAGCTGTGGCATTGGAAAAAGCTCCACTTCATCTGCAAGGTTCAGTTGCTCAGTGCACTGTGGGAGGAAATGCTTTTGTTCCTCAATTCAGGTCACTGGCATGCAGAATTTAACATCCTGTGTACTGTACGATGATTGAAATCACACAGGGCTAAAGTCCTGATTATTTCATGCCATGACCAAAAAATGTACCATTCTGTATTCAATACTTCTTTTTTTCTATTTCTTCTTAAAGCCACGGGTACTCTCGTAATGTCAAGCTGTGATGGTAATGGAGCACAGTACTGTATCCTCCAGAATCCTGGATCATTGTGAAAAAAAAGGTCTAGTAATTTTGCACTTTCAGTGAGGTAACTAGACCTCTTTGATGGGATCATTCAGCACACGGTGGGTGAGCATCTGGATTGTCAGCATCTTAGAGGAGGAATATGAAGAGATGAGAATTCCTGAATACAATTACTGCTTGATCGGTTGATTGGTGAAAAAAACGATTTCCCACAAAGTCCATATGAGCATGAGTGAATCGGAATATGACAAGAATACAAAATAAAGAATGTATAACATATTTTCATCATGTAGAGTCTTTCTGTCATCTCATGTTGAAAGAAATAATCTCACATCTGTCATTTAAGAACTTCTATTATGACATATAAAGCAGATAGTCTTCTCTGTTACGGGCGTTCAAAAGGCAAAAGACTTTTATCAATAGTCTTAGGCTTTATTCTTATCTACACTTTTTCAGAAAACTAGTATCTTTAAGCTTTAAAACATCTTTATGTTTTAATTACAAGATCTTATGACCTGCCACTCAGGGGTCAATTCAGAAAACTCTCATATTAAGGTACTTGCTCTTAGGTCCTGTTCTCTTGATTTCGGTTCAAATCATTATCTCATATGGAGTAACTCGGTGGACTGTGTATTAAATCGTTGGGGTCAGAGGTTAAAAGCAGTCCATGTAATTGCACTCAGGTTTATGGATTAAAAGCCAATACTGCAAGAATAATGATCATGATCTGGGAATAAGAGGTTAGCCAGAATGACTCCTTGAATGTCTTTTTGTGTAATAGAAGACAGAACTGACATTATACTGATTTCAGAGTTATATTTCTAAATAAAGCTTGTTAATGGTTGGTGTGACGTTCCATATGTAATGGTTGCCTTATTGTGAAACAAAACTTTCATCATCCACATACTGTTAAAAATCTTTCTTTCTTTTTTCTTTTTCAGGCTTTTCAATTTAAAAGGCTACAGTGCAGGTGTAGAACAGGTGGATAAATAAAAAATAAAGTAAAACCCCTCCAGACTCATATGAAAAGGCTCTTTCACAGCACCATTGAGGTTCTGTATAGCACTTTCAAAGCATGATTCTTTGTGCAACCAAAAAAAGAGTTCTATTTGTGCTACTGTTAAAACCAAAAAACCCCAAGTCTTGTGCTTTTATCATTTTTCTTGAGATATATCTACATATTATTGCTCTTAGTCTTTGTTCATAATAAAGGAAATGTAACATAAAAGTAATCTGAGTTTTTCAGAAACTTCTGATGGAGATATCTACAATATGCATGGCAGTGAAGAAAGAGTGACATTATCTTTGCAATTAGATGAAAGCGAAATTCTCCAGCTACTGACTTACATCCTCAGTGTCAACCAAAATGGATCCCTCTAAGGGGGGGCTTTGATATTCTCACTGTATTTTGCATTATTTCAACACAGATATATTTAGGGAGTCGATAACTGCAGAGGAGGTGATGTAATCAGAATCGCAACAAATGAGAGTTTAAACATTTGTGATAGGGCCATTCATTGTGAGCGGTTTTAAACAATACCGTACACACAACTGCAGCAGCAGCCCACGGCAGTGACCATAAATAGGTTTACTTCACAACAGCATTGTGCTCACAGCATCTCCTTTCTCTTACACATATCTGTATATGCTAAGAAAATCAAAAAGTGGTGCAGAACCAACTAAGTTTTGCACCGCAAGCAAAACTTTGAATACTTAATATGTTATTATATGTATCATTTATAACTACATGTGTAATTCAGTACATAAGTGCATTGTATTACATAGAGGTTGTGGTATACTGAGCACTCGAGCCAGGAAAAACATGCTTTTAGACCGTTTCAGGCTATTTTCATAAGAACATAAATGTGGTGCATAGTTTATGCTGAGCTCGTGGGAAAAGAGAGGAAGTAGGCTACAATCAACTTACGCATGTTGTTTGCTCTCGCCTGCACAGTGTCATAATGCTGTGTGTGCATTCCGATGGCCTCCTCGTGCTGACCCTGACGGGCGCCTTGCATGACGCTCGCAACAGCTCTGTTGAAGAACAAGCATTCGTTAGCTTAGTATTCCATTCAATTGCCTTGCATTGTGTAATCGACCTTTATTTAGATATCAAAGAACGGCATACAGTGATATAATGTCAGTAGACTGACATCTATTCATTCAGTGCTACAGCTGCCGCTGTCCAGAGTGCTGATTCAAAGAGAACAGGTTTTTCTGTGAGCCGCTCTTTCAGCAACCTGCACGCTGTGGGCTGTGAAGCTCTCATCAGAGGTTTTGACCCACAGAATCAGTAGGAACAAGAGATTTACACCTCCACCATTCAAGCTGAGTAACCAAAGGGTAAAAAAACTGACAACCGGATGTTATGCAATATAATGTAATATCTAAAATGGTTTGTACGGTTCTTGTGGTTTACATGTGCAAGTTAGCCGTGTTTTCATGTGGATCTCTTGAGATCTGTGATTCAAGAAAGCCTTTAAAAAGAGAGCTTGCATAACACAAATTCATGAATTTAGAATGCTTAATGAAGATTCAAGGGATTGTTTTTGCTCTAATTAAGCATGAATATGCATGGGAAGAACAGTAAATGCAGAGCTTTGACAACCAACACTCAAAAGCCACAAAACATCGGATTAGTGAGAAAATTCTTTGTTGGAGATTTTTTAATCCATTCTTGGATGGAGTTAACAATGTTCACACTTTTGCTGTTTTTAAATTGCTTTTAATTGTTGGTCTACGCACATGCACCAAACGGATATCGTTCACTGTTGCCATGTTGTTTTTCAGTGTCCCTCTTTCTCCCTTTTATTTTCTCTGTCCAAATTCAGTCGAAACATCTGAGATCTGTTGCACTCAGTTATGTCTAGATGTTTTATTTTGCTACGACCCTAGCAGTTACACACATTGGAACGCTTCAAAAACAGAGAGATGCACGATGTAATGGCATCTCGAGAAGCGTTTTAAAAAAGTTTAACTTCTCTTCACTTGACAGAGATGAATAAACGCAGAGCTCATGGCATAAGACGCGTGCAACATCAAAGACATCCATATGAGCAAGCACATTTTTACAAAAAAACAACACAAAAAAACGAATCAATGACAAAGCACGCTGTTCTTACCATAAGCATTTTTGGTCAAACTCAAAAAGAAAATGAAGACTTCGAGTTACTTACCGAGACATGCTCTCTCTGTGAGGTCTGTGAGCCTTTTCTAGTCCAAGTTTGGTAAATATCCCGACCAGTGCCATGATTGCCACTACTCCACATATTATATACACAATCAAGTTTGTTTTATCCTTGGTTGGATCGTGTCTAGGGTCTAGGGTTTTCTTATAGGGCGTCTGTCCTGTTAGCCATACTGGTGTGTCGTAATTTTTGCAGGTGCTCTGATCCAAGCGAGAGTTTTTAAAAGCACAGCAAAATCTGAAGCCACAAGTGCCGCAACAGTATAAATAATTGCCAGTTTGGCAAACGAACGGCGGGTCCCACTGTCCCATGACATCATAGTAACCCCGACATTTGTCCTCAGTATGTGGAGGTTCAGAAACGCTCTCCTCATCCCGGGACCCATTGGATCCAGAGAGCATTATAAAGCCCTCGAGCTGCTGTTGCTGCGCTTCCCCGACCGCGCTGCACAACAGCACCAGAACTTTGACCAAGAAGTATTCTAACAGCAAGACTGTCCATTTCATCCTGTAGTCTCCTGGAGGCTTCCTTTGGAGGACAAACTGAGACAGAGAAACGACTTGGTACTACCACTGACAGCAGGGCACAAATCCACACGAGTGAACAAAGCCATTCGGAGAGGTTTGCATTTTAAAAGAGGTCAATTAAGACCGCAGATGTTTGTAAAGTCCACTCTGACAGCTGTTGATCTCAATCCCAATTGTTCTGTTGATTCTCAAGTACTTTTAGCGCTCTGAAACCACTGCGCCAACTACCCTGAAGGCTGTCTTTGTTTGCGATGATGACAGGAGAGCTGAGGCAGAACTGTGGAGCGCGCGCGCTGAGAGTGGGAGAGACAGTGCGTAAAGGGAAGGAGGAGACATGGGAGGGATTGGACAAGAAAAAAGTGTTCTGTACTAAAGAACCACAGAGAAAAGTTGCCGTCTGACCTATGTTACTATATGCAACTTGCAAACGAATAGAATTTCTTGGCGCGTAAAATACCTAGGCCTACTAAAAGCTCCTGTCTTTAAAAAAGATAATTGCAAAATACTGCAAGCGTATACTGTACATATCGCAAACCGGTTCCGTTACGTGTCACTTGATAGTACATGAGAAAACACAAATGCGAAATGGTTTGTGGTTTCTTTACGCAGTGCGTGGGTCTGCGCAACCACTTTGCGAGCGTCTCCAGTGCCTCTATTGTATAAAATCATCTGATTTAAGTGTTCATGATAGCCTAGTAATTCATTTTCTGCTCGTTCAGTGAACAGAAAAGAGTTTGGTCAAAAGAGTATAGGCTACTTTACGCGTTTGGATATCAGCGAAAGCATCGTTCGTCTAAGTAAAAGTATTCCAATAAAAGAGTAGCCTAATCAGTATACTGTTAGATTAGGGAGCAGTGAGGTACCATTATATCAGATTTTTTGATAGCACATCGTCTGTCTTTCTTTCTGTATTTTATTTTATTTATCTTTGCCTATTTTATTTTACAGCCGCTGATCCCATCCATTTTAATTGATAGAGCCATAGAGTAGGCTAATTTACAATGTTCCCTATATATGGTGTGAGAAATAATGAAGCTTTTTATATTATGGACACATAGCCTACTTTTTTTTTTTAAACAGGCCTATGCAAAATGCGTCTGACCATATGTAGGACCACATTTACCTAATTAGATATGAACCTATCGCTACCTGACTGATTTACAGTGTTTTTTCTATGTAGATAGACATATACATTGCACTGATATATATGCAAAATAAAAAAAATTAAAAAGAAAAATTAAAAAAAATTAAAAACGTATTTATATATAAAAAAAATACATTTATTTGACACTGATCTAACACTACTATCAATAATCAAATATCACATTTATCGCGAACGATAAATGATGTCTATCGACTAAAAGTCCATAAGTTATAAGTTATTGTAACACAATACAACGGACAATAATCAGACTTAATTTAGTTTATCCGGTATTGTTTCCTCATGTTTTACCTTTTTTTCGGATGCTTGTTTTTATCAAACTAGTGTAATATTAGTAGGCTACTGTGCATTTTGAAAGTATAGTGTCATTGTCTTTACTTTTGTAAATCGTAAAATATGTCGTAACTGAGCATTAGAGAGACGACTTTTGATTCAGTCAGCCTGTCGTTGTCCACTTTGAACATTCCCAGACATTGCTAATGCATCACCAAACGCATCGATTCACAAACACACTCATTAAGTAACCAAAGACTTTGTCAGATTTCACAACGAACGTCCAAAACACGATAAAGAAACTTACGAAATATACATTAGTTACACTGTTTACACTAGGTAGTGGACGCGTTTCAATGGCAGTGGACGAAAGTGTGTTTCTGAGAGCGAAGGATCGGAGTTATAAAGGGCTGACAGAAGGTATGGTTAGCTGAGGCTAGCTAACGTCGATTTACATTAAATGTGATGCTGTAACGCTTTGAATTATGACAGTAGGTGTTGGTCCAAGGTCGTTTATGTATTTTATGCACTCTGCTTGTAATCTAAGTTTATAGTCCTCTGTAAACTCGTTAGAAGTTGACTGGTGTAGTATTCCAACAACAAGTCTTTGACAAGCACAGATTATCGACTTCACAGCTAAGTATGTCAGGAATAACAAACCACTTTGGCATTTAACTGTAGATATAGTTTTGGATAGAAACTTTGACATGTCACGTCACGTGACGTACACAAAACAAAGGTAACCCAATTGGCCTGTATTACAAGAAACAGGTTAAAATGTTCTAAATCAGTAATTAAAAACCAGTGTTGCTTTTGGACCCTGATTTCATTTGGGTGGAAAATGGTTATCTAAGACCAAACATATCAAGAGTTTATTGTGAACAAAAATCTCCTTAAAACCAAAACCAGTATGTTAACAATATGCAATATGCCCAACAATATGCATTTATTCACCTAAGAAAATCTGACAGTTTTGTAAATACTTACATAACAGCAGAATTGTAGCACTTTGCAACGACAGCAGCCTCTGACATTAACTGCAAATATTATGGATAGCATTTTCTCTATCGCTCTCTAAAAAAGTGAGTTAAATAAGTTAAATAAAAATAAACAAAAAAACTTGTTACAATCCTGTAAGGTGCGATTAATTGTTGAAGTATGTAGCATTGTTTTTCCCTACTGTCAATAACCTTTTTTATCAGAACAAAAGCCTCATGTGATTGCTTAACTTAAATTTGCAGTGAATAATCTGTAAATCATAGTGAAATGGATTATCACAAAGCTTTTGATGTAAAATTATGAGACCAAAATTCTAAATAAACATTCATAGATAACATCAGTAAGATGCATTTAGAAAATAGATTTCTAATTTTCAATTTGTGCCGACTTTAACCTTTGATTTGGTGTTTTTCAGTGTTTTGTGTCCCTGAGTGCTTCCTCTGCTTGACTGTTTATGTAAATCCAGTCTGAAATCTTCATCTCCGACTAATTTCTTGCTTATTCTTTGCTTTGCGCTGGCAGTGTTGACATCTGCAACTTTTTTCCTTTTTTGTGTGAAAAACCTACAGCAGTGACTGTTAGTGGATGCTGTGAGTTGAGTTGATATTTTAATGCTTTATCACAGGAGGCTTTTATCTTGACTTATGATTAGGTTAGCAGTATTTGAAAGCTCTGGGAGTCATCTGAGATATCCCTCTGATTTATGTTTGCTGAAAGAGGCTTGTGCTTATCGGCTGTCATGGGAGCTTTGTCTGCTCCTCTCAATTCATGTTGTTTAAAGTTGCCTGAAAATAGTTTCCAGTCTCTGGGGACTGCACATGAAAGAGTTTAGACAACAAACAAGATTCCAGGCAGCAGATGGTACATTTTAAATGCTTTTTGAGTTGGTCAGAAATCATGAGTTTTTATTTTATTTATTTATTTTAACCAGGTTTTTTGCTTTCCCAAAGAGATGCTCGAAGCATAGCAAACACTTCATGTTGTTAGAATGACAAAGCGATTGGAACAACATGGTTGCTCCATGGAGACTTATGTTGAAACTTTGTGGGCTTCATTACTAATTTAAATGCAGCTCATTTGGAAAGTGTTTTTTTAATTGGAAGTTTTTAAATAAAATGACACTATAGGTTTGGTATCTGAGAACTGATACTTCCACAGTGCCGATGAAATACCATGCTGAAATACGCTGACAGAGTTTCTTGCGTTACTTATTAAATGGTGCTGCAACACCACTATCTAGAGTGCTGAACAGTTTAGTGTCTTTATTGAAAAAATGACTCTTATGAGCAAGTTATTTTTAGTAAATCGGAAACACACAGTGCATCCAGTGTAGTCAGACTCCCTAACAAATGGCATATGGTATACATTTAATAAATCAAAAAGGGTTAGGATCGTGTTTAATTTATCTCCACCCCAAACAACTATATTATATAAATTATTTTTTTTACATTTATAACACCCCAACCATACCTTTATACATATAAAATGCTGCACCAAACAAATTCAAAATGAAAAATTACATCTCTATAGCAGATTCTAAGTGATCAAGGGCTTAGTACGTTCCAGTTCAGCCCATTGCAAGGATTCTGCCGGAAGTGGGCACTCATGCAATGTAATCAATGATGTACATCCGAGTGAATGAAACGCAGGGAAGTTTGCGAGTGAAGGGCATAAAAACAGACTGGAACGCAGCCCGAGTCTGATTCCCCAACAAATGACTCTTAAGAGCCAGTTCTTTTAGTAAATCAAAAACACACTGCACAACAGGTGTTGTCTAACTCCCCGAAGAATGATTCTTTTAAGCCATCTCTTTTTAATGAATCAAAATCTCAGCGCAAGTGTAGTCTATACTCCCCTGTAAACTCTCGGTTCTTTTTAGTGAATCTAAACATATACTGCACAACCAGTGTAGTCTGACTCCCCAGCAAGTAAGTCTTAAGAGAGTTCTTTTAGTGAATCAAAAACATACTGTGCAACTGAAGTAGTCCCCAACTGAACTGTGAACTCCTCAACCTATGACTCTTATGAGCTGGCTCTTTTTAGGGAGTCAGAAATCTATAGGGCAAGAAGTGTAGTCCAACTGCCAATAAATGCCTTTTTTTTTGGTTCTTTTTAGTAATCATAAACGTACTGCCAAACTAGCATAGCCCAACTCTACAACAAACTCTCATGGGCCAGTTCTTTTTAGTGAACCATACGATTTACAATTAATTGTGAGACATAAATCTTTGGTTACTGACTAGTTGTTCATATGACAGTGTGTAGCTAAGGATAAATCGGAATCATAAAATTCTTTTTTCCTTCTAGGATGCACTGTCAGGATCAGGAATAGATAGAAATTCTCTATTTTTCTTCTCGCTCTTGAGGCTTGCTGCTCTGTCAAAAACCTCTTCACACACTCAGTGTAAGTGAGTATAGTGGAAGGCAAAGACAAGGCTTGTATGATGTTCCCAGCAGGAGTATCTTCTTCATTTATATTTTGACCAAGTTTTAATGCTGGAAGTTTCTCAAAGAATCATGGGGAAAAACTGTTTCTGAGCTGTATTTTTGCTGTAAACCCTGAGGTGTGAAAATCGACTTTTTCCTGCCGTTTTTGTTTCCTTATAACACAAGAACTGCTGTGAAGGTGTTATATACAGCTGAAGTTTCTATACAACAAGCGAGATTAACATTTCCACACGTTCCAGGTGTAAAGCTGTGCCCTTAACTGACTCTCACTTGAGATAAAGATTTTTATAAATACTTTAAACAGTTTGATTGTTAGCATCTTATGTTATGTTTAAATATGCAAAACATTGTATGCATTTTCCACAAACACAGCATTAATAATTGAGATTTTTACAGTAGATTGTTTGTCAGCCTCAGGTTATTTTCTCCTGTCCTTCCCAGATGAACAGAAGGAGTGGAGCGGGCCCTTTTACTTCATCCAGGCTGCCGACCCGCAGCTTGGCCTGATGAAGGCATGGAGGATTGGTGACTGTGATTCAGGAGGGGATGAGTGGACTGAGGAGGTCCAGCTCACAAAACAGGCAGTCCAGGCAATCAACAAACTACAGCCCAGACCTCGCTTCCTGGTCCTGTGTGGAGACCTGGTCCATGCTATGCCTGGTGAGACAACCAATAGAATGCTAGGATACACTGTAAAAAAAAAAAAAATCCTGTGAAATTTACTGTAAAAAAACAGCAGCGGTTGCTAGAATTTTACCGTAAAAAAAATATGATAGCAGCATTTTAGGGTTTATGGATTAAACTTAAATTTACAATTAAAAACAGTATTTCTTTAACTGATGTAATGTTAACCAGCCTATTGAAGTTCTGAAATCTGTTTTGTACCCACACTGATAACCGTCAAAATCAGGTGGTGATGAGAAAGTCACATGATGAACCAAAGCTCACCACAAGCAGCTCTTCCACTATATACTGTATATGTATAATACTATATATAGATATTGTCAGGGTTTGGCAAGGGAGGACCCAGATGCAGAATGAGCAGGGTAACAACGTTTATTAACAGTACTGGGGACACAAAAG
>SCHK01390614.1:1450-15094 GCA_004124795.1 Poropuntius huangchuchieni | reverse complement strand
TTGAAAGTGAACTAATTCTTTAAGAATGTGCATCTCAGTCAATACAGCATCAACTTACAGTAGGCCACCTTGTATAACCTACATATATATTTTATATAATAATACAATATAATAATTGTCTACTTTGTAGCTCCTCCTCCTCTGTCATTGACCAATCAAAGACCTACAGTATGTGCTACGGCCTGAAGCTTTGAATGGAGGTGTTTTGTACTGCATAATGGCCTGGTCAGAGTCATTAAATATTAACACCGGGACTGTCCACAGTCTCTCGAGTCAGATCATGAACCCTCCTGTACTTGCTCAGCATTTCAGATAGAACTTTTAGTGTCAGCACTGATACATGGTATGGACTCAGATTACACATAGATTGTCTACAACAAAAACTCAAATCTCATTAGGTCAAATCACATCTGATTTAGTTATTATTTATAATACATGCAAAACTGCAAGACTAACCTTGAATTAGCTGATAAATCACAGGTGCTAATGCTGCTCCCTTTGCCAGCTGTGATAGTCACAGCAAACGCCTGAACAAATATACATCTCAGTTTAAAGCAACCTTGATAAAATGGAGTACCAAAACCAATTCCCTGGAACAACACCAGAAGAGTATAAGAACGACCATTGAAGTGTTTTCTCTATTAACTACCAATTTTCTTGTCATTTCTCCTAATTTGATGTTTCTCTCCCTCTGATTACAGAACTGGTCAGGGATGAAGTGTCAGTTCAAGCTCTTTCGCATGGCAATGGCTCTGGTGTGCAGTATGTAAACTGTTTTTATGTTATTCATGCTAAAATAGTCTTTAGTTTGTGAGACTGTAATATCATGATTGACGATATGTCTATATATTGGTTATCAGCTGATTTTAGAGATTTTTTTATTTATTTATTGGATATTTATTTGTGCAGTAATGGAAATTTGAATATAGTTGTCAGGGGTTGTAGTTCATGCAAAACACAGAATAAATTATAGACACTTTACTTAGCCAGGAGAATCGACACCACAAACTACACAAAATCACAGACAACACTGATTAATGAACAGAAAGAACTGAGGGCTTAAATACACAGAGGAAATAATCATTGGAACAGGGAACAGGTGTGAAGTTCAAACAGAAGCTATTGGAATATGGGAACCACATGAACACTAGAACAAAACCAAAACAGTACATAGCCTCATCATGATAATAGTCTAGTTCTTCCAGAACTAGGGGGATATGTACAGAATTGTTCTAAACAATGAAACTGCATTAAGTATTTTTCCCCACAGTTTTATTGTACATAACATAAGGTGGTTCAAAAGATAAGATGACGAGCTGAATGCTACTGACTTTATCTTGAGCTAGTTACCAAATACCTGCGAACACAAACTTTCCACAATGACACAGATAACTTTTGCATCCACTGTCAGTATAAGTCCAAGAAACATAAAAATTGACTTAGTGCACTTTAAAGTTTTCTGCATTTAAGGTTTGCTGTCTTTTTTAAATGAAATGTGTAATATATGTAAACCCTCACATTGCTTTCTTTATCTACAGTGAGTGTGGAGTTTGGTCGTGCTGTCTGGCTTCGATTCTATCCCCCAGCCTTCCCACCATGCCCTAATCCCAGCTTTGTGGCCCATCTGGGGGGTGTGGCAGTGGGCCTCACCCTTGGTGTTGTGGTTCTTCAGAACTATGAACAGCGTTTGCAGGAACAGTCCTTGTTCTGGATCTTCTTCAGTGTCTACACACTCTTTATCCTCTGTGGAATCTTCTGGAACATTTTTGCTTATAGTCTCTTGGATGTCAAGTTACCCCCACCTCCATGAAGCCCAGAGAGTGTGTGTGTGTGTGTGTGTGTGTGAAATGACAGGCAACATAATGTAACAGTTATAAAGGTCATAAATGAGAAACAAATGCTAAGTACCTTACTGCAGTCCTCCTGCAACTTTGCAGTTTGTGTTAGTGCCTAAACCATGCCAAGTCATCAAAGCAGCTAAAACAGCAGATTCCGATTTTTAAGCAATGATGAATGTAAATTTGCAGGAAAAGCTTAAAGGTTGATGCTTTTTACAGCTACATACTTTGTTCCAGCCATTCAGTGATAGCACAAGTATTAATTTCAAAATCAAACTTGGGTTTAGTAGCTTCTGCTGGCTTGTCAGCTTTTCAAGGTGCCAGGTAAAATCGTTTTCAGTTGAAGGAATGAATATATTCCTTTTAAGCACAGAATCCGAGGTGAGCAAAGACAAATATCAGTATTTTATGAGGACATTTTAGTAAGTGTTCTATATTTTTATAAACAACTAAATATAAGGAAAGTACATGAGGTAGTATGAGAGCACTGTTACAGCTCATTGTGTGTGAAGGACCTTTAAAAGATATTTAAGAGTAACCGAAGTAGCAAGGAAACAGCTAGATTAACTTCTCTCTATCTTACAAACGTGTTATTTTATGATAAATGTTTCAATGATAAAAGGTCAGTTTAAAATAACTGCAGTCCTTTACCATTCTCAGTGGTGGTCTGTGACAGAATTTCACACTTTTTAAAATGTAAATTATTATTCACCTAAATAATAAAAGATTATATTGTATTTTATTACTGATTGCATACAACAGGAGATTTCTCCCTTATATATAAACATATTAGTAATTAGGCTAACTTGATCATTAACGAAAACGTATAATCTTTCTGATTGGAGTTTCATTTTTAGGTTATGTGTTTGAAAGTCTGTAACCTGTGGCTTTAAGCACAGCCTTTATGACTTACTAAAATAATACTGAAAGCTAATTAGCTTGAATGGTTACCTCATTTATGCCAAAGGAAGTAAAATTAATTTATTTGTCCCCCTTTTTCTTGGCTACATTGCATTATTTTAATATTCATTCTGTCCATTTACTGATCAGTAGAGCATTCACGCTGAGACATTGCTATTCATTTAGTCATTGAAACTCCTCTGACAGACCAACACTGTTAATTTTTTTTTGTTGTTGTTGCTGTCAAGAAATGTGATTTGCAGTACCACAAATTGCACACTTGATTAGATTTAGTGAATCATATTTGTTTGTATATTTGAATCATGTGTTAGTGGAATGGACATTACGACCAGGGAGTCATCAGAACTGCTACAAATAACTAAATTGATCTGTTCTGCTGTTTAATATATAATATGTATTGCAGTAGTTTTTGAATGAATTGTGATTGTGTGACATCTACTGTACCTCAAATACTGTAAGTGGTCTATGTAATGAAATGTATTTCTATTGGTGCTGTAGTTTTGGACAGTTTGCTGAATGTCTGTGCCTCTAGCAAGTGGTTAGCTCCTCTCAGTTCTGTGCACAGTCATTCTTTACAGCAAAACTGATCCTGGTACAGCTTTGTGTGTACTCTTGAGTATCTTCTGCCTGTAGTGTGTGTGTGTGTGTGCGTGTGTGTGTGCGCATGTGCGCACGTATGTCGTCACTGATTCTCAAACTAACAGGAAAAGAGGAAACTCTAAATAAAATCCTCAACTTCTGAAAATTGTTGAATCCAGTACTTCAGTCCCGGTTTATACTAGTACTCTGTGAACAACTGGATCTGCTTTAACAGTGTGTTTAAGCTACTTTTGACGTGCCAGTATACTTTTTGTTTTGCATTGTGCTGACTTTACTGTATCAAAATGTAATGCTGAGATGTAAGTAACCTGGGATTGTGTGTAAAGGGCTATGGCGCTGGAAATAATGAGTTCACCAAGCATATTTTAACATGCACCTATTTTGTAGATTTGATATGTAAATATAGAGTACATTAAAAATCTGTGATTGGAATTGGCATTTTCTGTACTTTCATTGTGAATCAAGTGGAACAGTGGTTCTGTTATAGTGTGTATGAACCCTGCAGCTTGTGATAAACCTGCTTAAATTTATTTACTATTTTAGCCAAATTTGGGTCAGACAATCCTAAAACCATTGCTCAAACATTAATAAATGACTCTTGATCCACAACCATTTACATTGCTAACACTGAGCACTGAGAACACTGAGGCTGTATTTTGATTTGGAAATGAGCGAAGTGATTTATAAAAATAAAAAAAAATTATAAAATCAAACAAATCAATCTCTTTCCATACACCAATATAAAAATCCAATGACTGTCAGCCAGAGGTAGAACTTGTTTGCCTGATATTAATACTCTGTTTTTAATCATGAATCTTTGTACACATGAGTCTATGCTTTTGTAATCAAAGTTGTAATTCTAAACTAGTGAATGTATAACAGGATGTGACAGCATCAGGGTCTGATTTGGTTCCATTTTATGTAGTGAATCCTCCGACTTGATTAACTTGACCTTAAAGCAGTGGTGAATCAAAAGTCCAAAATGGGACTTTTTTAACAGTATTTTACAGAACAAACTCACATCAATACAGGAAGAACATGCAAGCTCCACACATAAAGGCATCCTGGCTCAGATACCAACTTTAACGTTCTCAGTCTAAGTGAATTGTACTGCCATCACAATAATGTTAGTAATGGTGTAACATTACTGATTAAATATTGAAACCAAGCCTATCTCTGCATACTCAGATTACTGTGTCAAATTCTGCAGCGTTCATTCTGTTTGTTTGAGTCTCTGTCAGTGCTCATTAAGGCCAACACTGTGAGTCACTTCTTTGTCATGCTGCTCCTTAAAGGTGAAATTTGTAAGATTTCAAATGCATTTTCTTAACCCAGTCTATTGTTCATTGACTGCTATGCCGTTAATGAGTTTATCTCACCCTTAAAATTGTAAACATTCAGCCTCTCAGCTACATTAAAACCATTTAGAGCAGTCAGCTCCTTCCAGCTCAACCACGAGTTTTTTTTAGGCTACGTAGCAGGCAGAGCCAGAGGGTGCTTAGCTGGTGTGGGACCATGGTTACTGTGTTAAATGTCAAAAGAAATTCATATTCAGTTACAGAAGTGCAAGGCAAAATACGCAGAGACAGGAAATGAAGTCAAACAAGGGTAAACATCACTGGTGCTATTACAAGATGGATAAATTTGGTGTTCAAGATGCTGAGTTTCAAGTCCCAAATAAAATAGTATGTTATAAGTATAAGAATAACAATACGGCAGTGATGAGTGTATAGGGCATTTGCAAAGGTTATATGAAGGTTAAAGTTTACATTTTTTTTCTTATTTTTCTAATATATGGTGTGACCATTTGAATATTCACAGTGTCCTTAGAAGATGTGCAGATGTCATTAACATTTTACATTGTCAACATTTCCAAGTTACAGGTTGTTAAAAGGCATAAAAAGTTGAATCACTGTGTGAGCAAAAAAAAATAATTTTCTCCTCACTAGCTTTCACAAGATCACAAGATGTACTTTAAAGACCATTTGTAGAAGGGTTAAGAACTGCAGTAAACCATGACGCACTGTCACTGACTATATAATTGAATGACTCCATTGCTCTTGTGACACTTTCGTGTTACTGCATGTCCAATCCATCTCTGACTATAGATGAGAAATTGTGGAGTGCGAGTCTGTTTCATTTAATCAACTCTTTTCAAGAGGCAGAGGAATAAAGTATTCAGATGTTTGTATACCACATAAATTCTTATTACTTTGAGTCCCAGCAGATGGAGGCAAATGAGAGAACTCTGTATGAGAGAACTTTCCATAACTGAAAGCAATTAAGACACTCTGTAAAAGATTCCATTCTGTGACACGATAAGCGAGTCTATGTTGACACCTAAATATTCTGTGTGCTATGGAAGCATATTATCATTTTCATAACAACTGTAAATTCTAAATTCCTGACAAAAATTTTACATCAAGTAGAACCTTTGTTCACTTGTTCTCTTGAGGAGGAGTATATTATTATGTATATTCCTTGTAGGGCAATGTCCTTATGCTTGTTTCACAACAGGGAAAAATTCAAGGTTTATGGGATGTTGTAGTGAAGCAGTTTGTATAACACTACTTATTGGATTTGTGCTGATCAGACAAAGTCCAAGCACTGAAATATACACAACTAAGATTATTCAATGAGCTGTTTTTTTTATCATCACTTCATCTCCTGCTTCTGCTCTTCTCTGGCTTCAACTCTTTGCTGAAAGAAGACTGTTACAGTTTTGGGTACCAGACAAAACACTGGTTTTGGGTACCAGACAAGATTTGATGTGAATTAGTGGTTTGAGCATTGACAACCCTGCTGACTATTTGTTTGGATACCAGACAAAATGGATATGCCATCTGGGGCTATCAGGCCTGGAGACTCGATCTAACATGTGGGACTAATGACAGACTGAACAGAACTCTTTGATACTTTAGGCCACCAGTTTGCAAACCTAAGGAATTATCTGTGAAAGAAGTAAATATCTGAAAGTAAACCAAATAAATTATTCAGACAAACTGATCGACGGAGCACTGGTGTGTCAGTATCATGAACAAACATTTCTAGAAGCTTGTTTAAAATACTGTAAAACCAAAATGGGGAAAATTGATAAGCATTTACAAAGTACTTTACACTCTTCATTTACACTCCTCCACTTTATATTTTATAAGCTGCAACAGTTTGGAAAAAGAGCTCTCTTCCCTGTTGTCCCTTTTGAAAAAAAATGGCATATATGCTGGTTTGGTTTTGAAGCACGATGGCTAGTTTGAGCTGGTTTAAACTGGTCTTGAACTGGTCCTAAGCAACTAGCCACTGCTCAGGACCAGCTCATAACCAGCTTATAACCAGTTTAGGACCAGCTTAAACCAGCTCATGGCCAACTAAGGACCAGCTTAAACCAGCTCAATCCAGCTGACATGCTTCCTAACCAGCATATGCTGTTTTTTCAACAAGGATAGCCAGTCCCATCATATGACCTCACCCTAGCCTTGCACTGTGCCATGAGAGGAGTGCAAAATTAGGTCATCACAGAGATTTTTGGCAACCTGGTGCCTGTCTCCTAATTTCCTACAAAACCTGATAAATTGACAAAAACACAGAACTCAATGGGCACAATGGCTGTGTTGCTTATTTAAACATTATCTGGCAGAGAATTATGAAACGAAACAGAGGTGAATAAGCAGTTGATTCCATTTTTACCATGTCTGTCTGTCTGGCTTATAGTAGCTTTTGGATGTAGGATCAGACAAGCAGGTAATGCACTTCTTTCCAGTATTTTCAATATTTTCAACGTCAACAAACAGGCTATGGATGTTTGAGGATCTGAGCGAATCCAGACTGAATGTGTTTTAATGAATAACACTATCTATCCTATCCCTAACCTCTTAACCACCCTAATTTTCCACGTGGTCTTTCAAGCTAGAGAGTGGAATGAAGTCTAAAGAGAACTATGTGGAACCTAAAGAGTCATCAAGGATCGTAAGGTCTTCTAGATGGAACCAAGATTACATTGTGAATCAGTTAAATCCTTAATAATCCTTATTACTCCAATCTTCACATGAGCCAAAGGATTCAAGCCATCTGAAGGTGTCACAAAGAATTTATCTTACTGCAGAGAGAGCAAAGTGTTTGTCTGAGAAGATCAAGCAAATAAAGAGAATGTTTCTCCTTGCTCAGAGTGTAGTTCCAACCAAGCTTCCCCCTGGCATCACCTTGTTTCCAATCCAATACAGTTCATTTGGTCAAGAGGATGTGAATAACAGAGCTTCTCTCGTGGATAAGTTGAGTTCATGTCTGCAACAATATCAGACACAGCAAGACAGTGTAAGGCAAATGACTTTACTTTTTACCTCGGTCTGTGCTGCCTATCATCTCAGCATCCACAAGTAGAGGTCTATCAGAGAAACTCCACCAACAGCTTCCTGACTCCATTGGGCCTCCAGCACCTGTTGCTAATAATTTTAGGCTCTAACCTTCCTTAAATCCCACTGGTATAAATTAATGCTTGACTCAGCAACTAATTGATCCCCCATTGATATTTTCAGTTTGTCCTCATAAAATCAACCCAAGTCTTTATCCCAGTAACCAACAGGTGTGGATGGGTCTGAGCACAACCTTATTAAATGCAGGGAAATGATCCCAAAACCCTGGAATATACAAAAGAATAAATAGCATTGTGCCTAGACATATGAGAGGAGACCAATGCTGATTTCCATTTAACTGGGGAAGGTTTAAATTATTCCCTTTAACTCATGCAGATAGAAAGGGACCAGTTGGGGAAGGACCACTCATTATTTTTTCTTTTTTTTTCTTTTTTTTTTAGCTTGTCTGTGAAACATCCTGCAGATCTGTAGCTAGAACTTTCAGTGTCCTAATGGCAATGATCTATCTGTAAAGTACTAAATAAACATCTTCCATAAAAAGGGAGAGGTTGAGTAGCTGCTAAGATATTGATGAAATATTAAAGGCTGCCACATTACAGTAAATGCCGTGACACACCAAATCTCCATCAAAACATTAGCAGCAAAGTCAACTACAGCCAAATTCTAGCCTGCCTGAGAGGAAACTTTCGAAAGGTGACAGTAGCCTATATTTGTCGTTCAAAAAAGGGCCAAAATGGTCCTGATGGGGTCAACCTAGCACAGACGGTCCAAAACCCACCACACAAACTGAGCTGATAGGAAATGCTCCTCTCCACTTCTGCTCTCTTTCTCTTGCCTCTTTTTCCTCTTCCAACTTTAGAAAGTCCAAGAGGTCACTGGATCTTTTTCTTTTACATCCAGCCTGGGGGAAAGTTGGAGTGGTATCTACAAACCGATGAATCTGATAGCCCTATAGTTCTTGCTGAGTGGTTGAGGATATTAAAACGGGTGGTGTAATAGAGCAATGGTTTTTAATAGCCTCATTCATAGGATGAACCACGGCCATGTTGCAGCAGTAGCCTCTTCTGAATCTGATCCATACTGCTAGTCATAAGCCTCGAAAACCGCAAAAGGATAAACTTTGCTAGAAAGGACAGAATTATTTAGAAGAAAATTAATATCTTTAGAAATGACATTTCAAAAGCATCAACTGGATGAGAAGTCTTACCTCACACTTTATCACACTGAACAGCTGGTCATCCTCACAGTTAAACATCCACATCTGCACTAAAATCTTGGCCTTCACAATTTACATTGCACAATTTACTCAATTTGTTGCCCTCATGCGGTGGAGATGTGAATTGCATCAGATGTGAAGGCTATCTGATTTGTGCCAAATTTGTGAAAATAGACTGAAACCTTTCAATAAACAAACACAATTATAAGCTGAAAAATGATAAAAGCACTCTGGAACTTCTATAAACCCTAAGGTGCTCTTGTCAACTTCTAGACTACAAGGTAGGAGTTGGCAAAACAATCAAGTGCCAAAGAGCAAAAGACCTCTGTTTTGTAGAACTACTGAATAACAAATGTGGTAAACGAAGGTGTTGTTTTGTTTTCAAGGATTTCATGCAAATACTCAGTAACAGATATCTCATTTGATGTTTTGACCCTGACAAAAATCTTAATTTAAAGAATAATTTTACTCCAGGCCTAATGTCCATTTAAAAGAAAGGCACATAAGAAAAGAAAGTTATTTTGCAATTCTGCAATGAAAGGTGTATATGCATGTTCTTTGTTAATAGTTATATTTTGCTGAGGCTTTACACGTCTCAATGATGACAAACATTCAGCTTGATCATGGCACTAATGCTATAGGCTACTGTAGGCCTAGTAGTGAACTAAATTTTTGAAATCATGGAGCTTTACAAACCTTCTGAATGCCTATATAAGAATTTGAACATATATGTTGTCTTAGGTGTTCTAACAAATAATGCTACAACCTATCAGATTATGCTACCAAAATTGTATTTTTAATACTGTAAGGGTAGGTTTAGGGTTGGGGTAGCTGTACATGTTAATGAAGCCTCACACCATATATCATGCTGGAAGCAAAATCTGATGGGTAGCATTTTGTTTTGAGACAAATGTTTTCAAGTGCAATTGCTGGTTGTTTTTATTTAAAAAGTTTTATTAAATAGTTGAATTCTTTCGTTAAAGTATGAAATGTTTAAGATCACTATTTTGTGGATTCATAGCTCTCATTTTGATAGTTCTTTTTCTCTAGAAACTAATAAGTGCGATACAATGAAACGGACAGAATCCCCTATTTTATGGAATGATGGGTTGTGCAAATACCCAAATGGGAGGGGTTAAGTCTCAACGTCATCAGGAGCGCGCGGGCGGACCGACGCACGATGTTGCGTGTTTGCGTCATATTCCGCTGCATTGTGGGTGAGAGACATTAGCGGAGCCGCGCCATTTTTTTGCGTGTGTTTTCCGACCTGGAATTAAAAAGCTACGCTTGGTGACGGCTTGGATCCTTTTCCCCCTGTTGGTTTAGAAGACAATAACGAGTTATTATTTAAAATGGGACGAAAGAAGAAGAAGCAATTGAAGCCCTGGTGCTGGTATCCTTTTCATGGCCCGATGCGGCCCTGTTCAGTGCTGTTACAGCATCGTGATCGGGAATTTGAGCTCATGCTGTCAGTTTCACACTGCAGTCGTATTTATTACATATTTTAGAAGAAAGCTAAAGCTACAGAAATCTGTATGTTTCATACTGGTGCATTTTCTTTTCTTAATGCCATTTAGTGAATCGTGTTTATTAGGATCAAGGGCGTATTTTTGACACAATAGCTGTCTCGCTGTCGCAGTAGACAGCATGAGCGTATTGGGCATCATAGGCGCTTTCTGGGTTGTAATAATCATCTATAAAAGCAGTCAGATGCATATCTCACTATTAGCAGCTCATTTACTTGTTCTTTGCAGTTTGATCTCAATCTCTTTACGTTTTTCTTTTTCTTCATTACGTTCTCTTCTCTCCCTCGGTGTGATCCTTAATCAGATTTTCAGGTACTGCAACAGAGATTTCGATGATGAAAAGATTCTCATTCAGCACCAAAAAGCCAAACATTTCAAATGTCATATATGTCACAAGAAGCTGTACACAGGACCTGGATTAGCCATACACTGCATGCAGGTATGGACAGTGGTGATGTGTTTACTGATACATTTGCTTTGATGTTTGGTAAAGGTTGTTGAGCTGTTAAATCTGTATTTTAAAGGTGCACAAAGAAACAATAGACTCAGTTCCTAATGCTATACCGGGAAGAACAGACATTGAACTGGAAATCTACGGCATGGAGGGTATTCCAGAAAAAGACATGCAAGATCGGAGAAGAGTACTTGAACAAAAGTCACAAGGTATGGTGTTACAGTGCTTAGGCAAACTAATTTGTGTTTAAAATATTATTTATGGAATGATTTGTGACAGAAATATAAACTTGTTTTGTAATCTGAGCAGAAAGTCAGAAGAAGAAGCAGAACCAGGATGATTCTGATGATGAAGACGACGATGATGATGATGAAGCTGGACCTTCATCATTTCAGCAGCCTGCTGCTCAGCCTCAGGCTGCCTACATGCCCCCAATGACCCAGGCAGGCATGCATCCTCAGGCCCAAGGCATGCCACACGCTGGTTATGCAGGTGTGTATGCCAATAGTTTACCTAGCCTAAGTAGTTTAAATACCTCTCAAGCAAAATTGTGCCCCATTAATACTTCATATCTCTTCCTAAAGGCATGCCACCTATGTTGACTGGTGTCCCACCAATGATTCCTGGGATGCCACCAGTAATGCCAGGCATGCCACCTGGGTAGGTCTTAATTTACAGTTAAAGAGGTTATTAAGCTGATATATAATGGTACATTTATCATTAATGGTGATTTATTTTTGGTCCTGTTTTGCATAGCATGATGCCAATGGGAGGGATGATGCCTCCGATGATGCACGGCATGCCACCAGGTCAGTGTTGTTAACAATTATTGGTGATAAATTACTTAAAGCCAAGTTTGTATTATTAATAATACAAGTTTTCATTCTAGGGTGTGTTCACACTTTTCATGTTTGGTTCTATTAAAATGAACTTTGTGTGATTGCTCTGTTAGTGCTGTTCATTTGAGTAAGTGTGAACGCTGTCATCCGAACCCTGGTGTGCACCAAACATGCTAAGGATGCGTTTAGACTTGTAGTCCGGTTCTCTTGGTTTTTTTTTGTCTGGACCAAAAAAGAAAATGATGCATTTGGTCCTGGTCTGCTCATTTTGTTTTGGATACAGCGCTTGTTATGCGTTGTCAAATCATGCTGCATTGCATGTTTTCATGTATCCTCATTTTGGTTCGTTTGGAAGTATTTGGTCCGTGTGGCACTCATATTTCATTTAAGCCACACCAGAGTTCACTTGTGCGGACTAAGACCCATCTTTTTAATGGTCTCAATCTGCTTGTTTGGTACACACCAGGGTTCGCACGGCAGCATTTACACTTACTCAGATTAACCGCACTAACAGAGCAATTGCACCAGAGTTTGTTTTAATCGAACCAGATGTGACAAGTGTGAACACATTCTAAAAAGATGAGTCTCGGTCCGCTTCCAAACGAGCTTGGTATCTCTGTTCAGTATTTTTAGGTTCGCTGTTAAAAATGCCAGTGTGAATGCTAAGCGGACCAGGACCAAATGTTTAGTTTTCTTTTTTTGGTCTGAACTAAACTACAGGTGTGAACACACCCTAAAAGTGATTAAATTTGGTGATTTAAAGTTACTCAGGTAACTTAAACTGCCAGCTCTAGTTGAACATCACAGTTTTGGTATTGGCAACAGCCATTTTTTGCATCAGCTTGAGTACAAAAAAGTTACAGTCAAACTCTCGTGGTAGTTAATAATTTTCTTGTTTTTAGGAATGCCACCTCATGTTGCCAGGCCTGGCATGCCTCCTATGGCACCTGCAGCCCCTGTCACAGCTCCTGGAATGGCCAGCAGACCAGCTGTACCTGCCACACAGTCCGCTGCATCCAAACCTCTCTTCCCCAGCGCTGTGCAGGTACTGAATATAGAACCAGACTTATTTACTGGTAGAGTATGTGTAGCCATTGTTTGTGAATAAATAAATTTAAGGGATCATCAAAAAAAGGTGCATTTAAAGAAACAATCAAAAGTTAGTAGTCGTTGTATTAGAAGGTTTTTTTTTTTCTTTTTGACAAGTACAGTGCCAGTAAAGGACAATAGCTAGTGTCACGGTAAAATAAGAATTTGTAAGTTTAAGGTTACGACAACTTGCAATTGGAGGAGTAACGTTATAGAGATAACGCTGTACCTTATCTTCCACTAAAAGGTGGTCAGTTTGAGGTTGCTGCCCTAGTGACAAGCTGTTGTACGCTTAAAGGTGCAGTTTTTGTGAGAATGTTTGGTAAAGGGTCTGTATCTTCTCTTTGTGTAAAAATACGAGCAGATCTTGCCACTAAAGAGACTAACAGGTTCCGTTTTCTCAGGGAGTCAAAGGAAACTGTTACTGTTATCCTTTCTCTCTGTGCTTCAGATGGGGACTGGTGTTGCGAGCCCCAGCGCAGCCCCTGCGAGCGCAGAGACACAGTCTGCCTCCTCTAAGCCTCTGTTCCCTAGCTCTGCCCAAGTATGCACTAGTTTGTGTGCTTCTCTTTACATCAGCACAACATGCAGATCAGACATGCTTGTCTGTCATTTAGTAGATATGAACATGCATATAAAGCTGTGTTGATATTTAGGCAGATATTTAGTTGGTTGGTATTTTGATTAGTTTCTTCATGCATGCATATGCTTTATGCATTGGGGATGTTAAATATACATGATTTGTAAAAAAAAAAAAAAAAAAAAAAAAAACATTTTTTGTACCTATAATTACC
>SCHK01390523.1:453-12984 GCA_004124795.1 Poropuntius huangchuchieni | reverse complement strand
TGGGTTAAATGCAGAGCACAAATTCCGAGTATGGGTCACCCACACTTTCACTTCATTTTCAACATCATTCAATTTGGGGAGAGGGCAAGATTATAAGTGAGTAACCATTTAGTTTTTTCCATATCAAGCTAATATGTAAGTCTACTTTTATGGATTACTGTTATGGGGTTTGTATACTTCACATGATGGCAAAATATATAAATAAACCACACACAACTGAAAAGTTTAAATAATAAACGAAAGGTGGTGCCATCTAGTGGATGGGAGTTGAATCAGTCCCTCTTCCACTATGGCTTTCCCCCAAAAAGCTCTGAATGTCAGTTCTGTGAGTTTTTGTCTCATTTGTTGTTATAAGGATCAGTAGAGGTTACTTCTGTCTTGCAGTAGGCAATCACGGAGAAGTGGAAAAACTCCCATAATTCAGCAGGAGTACAGACGGCTGGTGGACGGTTATGAGCTTTTTGAGAAAATGACCCAAAGAGGTCAACATCACTTCAGTGTTCAATTTGAGAGGGAGCAAACTGTTTCACCAGAGAGAGCCTGATATGTACAAACAGTCATGCCTCTGTCTGAAGAGAGGAGAAAAGGCAGGTCTTTATTCTAGTGTACTTCAAATATATATTTGTAAAAAAACTGTTCTTGCAGATGATATAATATTACTGATCAAAAAGGCCATCAAAGTGTAGGCTACTTAAAGGGTGTAGACTTTCATGTTTCTTAACACACTTAAGCACACTTTTAAAAAGTGAAATTTGTATTTCAAAGTACATTAAATTATAAGTTGGATTTGTGACTGTTCTATATAGTTACAAACTAAGTTTGCAAACTTTGCAATGGTGCAATCAGCCAATCTGTATTATCCTACTGTCATTTTCTACAGCTCAGCAGTGATTATTCACATGGCCAACCTGCTATTGAATTAAATGCTAATGCTAACAGATAGAGGTCTCCAGGCATACAGACCGTCCTGGTTTGAATATAAGTGTATTTAGCACTCCCAACAGCTTGCAGTTGTAAAACTGTAATCTGCAGCTGTATAAAAACAGCCGAAGTCACTTCCTTTAAATGGAAGGGGAGGCAAAACGAATTAGAGACTAAATCAAGTAGCAAGTGTTGAAGCATGCGGTGTGTTCAGAATGATTTGTCTGGTCAGTCTTTAATCACCATGGCCACTGAATTTGTTTGACTGAAGAGAAACAGAACAACATCACAGAATATGATGCAAGAGACTGAAACTGAAAATATAGGCCCCTGTTTTACTCAACCTGTTGGCGTCTGAGTGTGTGTGGGAATCTATGTTTAATAGATCAAGTGGGTATGTTGTTTCTCTTACTTCATTCTTCAAAATGATTTGAGTGACATCAGACAGACCAGAAAGCAGATTGGTGTGTTTTAGCTAAAGGGAGTGTTTTGGTCCAGATTTTATGTATAATATTGACAATTAGAAATAGGCCGGTATGTTCAGCGGCTGCACAACAGTGTGTGCATGTGGTGTGTGTGTGTCTCTTTTTAAGGTGATTTCATTGATCTGCGTATTTCTCTACAGACCGGTTCCTGTCCCTCGAACTGCTGTCAGGCAGGACAGGCTTTATTACTTCAACGGCCTTGTTAGGACTGTTCAATTTGATGAAAAATTCATACTGTATGTAGGCAAGGTCATTAGCAAGGGCATCAGTGCCGTTGACTGTTGGGAACAGTACTGCAGATTTATTAATAAATAAGATGATTATTCTCCGGATGACAACACTTGACCTTAAAAATTCATTAATTTCATCCAGAACAAGAGTTAAAAGTTTAAAATTGAGGTGATCAGCTAACCTTGAACATGTGTTTGGATGGTAACCTTTGGAGTTCTCAGAAATCCAAATTCGTGAGATGGCAGAAATGATCCTGACATTTTCCTAAAGTTTAACAAGCTGACCTTCAGGTTCAGAAACTCCAGGAAAAACAAGCATTGGTTGATTTGAATGGATGTTTTTTAAATTTTCAGCGGAAAGTGCGATGGTGCGAAAAAATTTCAGCCTCTGGAGACACAGAGGGCGAGACATGCTATCAATAATAACCGGACGTCTGATGTCAGAGGTGATCGGTCAGTGTCTGAGCGTATTTTTAAAACAGTCTCTGAGGAAGTCATGTGACCTGTACAGTAAGAGATGGCATGTAGTATGTCCAGTAGGCTGAGTGTTTCCCTTGTGCTTTTATAGCATGTAGTTGTCAGGATGATTCTCATTGCATCATTTCAGCTTGTGACCTTGAGATCTTTCATGTAACTTTCATTTGGTATCAAAGTTTTAGCAGTCACACTACTCTGAATAAAGGGTATTGAGCATGAATAATGAAAATTGAAAATGTGTTTCTGCAATATTTACTGCACTAGATATAGTCCGAGTGTGTGGATCTGCCATGGCATTTTGTTTAAATTATGTTCTGGTCATAGCAATAGAGGTGAGCTTGCATTTGACCCAGCAATTTTCAAAATGTTGATGAAATGTTTTGAAATGTAACACTTTCGAACCTGTGGGCAAATCTTATAAAACTCTCTTTTCTAATTCTCTCTAGTTTATGGATAGTTTATTGTTTGAAGAAGATAATAATAAAAAAGATAACTGTCAACCAGTAGATATAGAATATTAACATAGTTTGATTATTTCACTCTTTTTTTTTAGATTGTCATTGGTCATATTTTATTATGGGTTTTCGTATTTTGGAGGTCTGGGACAAGAGTAAAAGGTCAAATCTATAAAAAGCATTTGAAAATTCATCAAAATAAATAATAAATGCAGATTTACAAGACAGTTTTAAAGGGATAGTTCACCCAAAAATGAAAATTCTGTCATTAATTACTTACCCTGTCATTCCAAGTCCATAGGGCCTTTGTTCATCTTCAGAACACAAATTAAGAATTTTTTGATGAAATCCGAGAGCTCTCTGACCCTGCATAGACAGCAATGGAACTAGCAAGACCCAGAAAGGTAGTAAGACAACGATAAAATAAGTCCATGTGATATCAGTGGTTCAACCGTAATTTTGTTGTCTATGAAGGGTCAAAAAGCTCTCGGATTTCATAAAAAAATATCTTAATTTGTGTTCAGAAGATGAGTAATGGCCCAACATATGAGAGTGAGTAATTAATGACAGAATGTTTAGTTTTGGGTTAACTAACCTTTTAATATGACCTTCATATAACAAAAAAGAAAAAGCTTAAAAAAGTTGAAAATCAAATCCTGAGATACAAAAAAAAAGTTAAAGAAACTCTTTTATATGGTTGTAGTTTGGTAATGAAAGATCTTGGTCGATAACCATATTGGTCAGTGGTTTATTGATACTGGTGGTTTACTTAACAGGTTGCACACATGAGATTCCCTGTAGTTAGTATACTGTACATGCATTATTTATACTCCAGTGTCTGCCAAAATGATTGGACTGAATGATTCTCCTCTGATTTAACTTTTAGAATGAGTTAGAGTTTTGGACAGCTGATCATGTCTTTCCAAACACAGACATATTTATTGCATATGAGATTGGCTTCATCAAGGGAGATATCTGATATTTTATGAATGAGATAATGAAGGACACTTTCGTTGAACTCCCCTGCAGCATGTGTGGGTATATTCATCGGTCTGTAAATCATTGAGTTTACCTAACACACAGCTGTGAGAGCCCTCGCCTCCACACCAACAGACAAACCGCAAAGAAGTACCTAATGAGGAATGCAAACATGTGTGCCACTAACCTAGATTTATTGTTTTTTCCATGCTATATTTCATCTTCCTTTCTTTCTCTCACTCTGTCTCTCTCTCTCTAAGGATCTTGTTCGGGCTGCAGCCCTGTTCTTTGATGTGTTTGGCTGGGGACAGACAGCGTGTGTGTGTGTGTTAGAGAGATAATTATGGCGGTCATGTTAAGTAGGTCTGGAGCACAGTACAGCTGAAGTAGGTCACAACTAAAGTCTGACAGCTCGTTTAAGAGTCTTCATCTACATCCATCGAAGAGAAGAGAAGAGAAGAGAAGAGAAGAGAAGAGAAGGATTAGAAGATTAGGGTTCATAGGAATGACTTGATGGATTTAGCTATGATAAGAAAGGTTATAATTAGTTACTGAAAGGATTCTTTCCAACAAAAGTGATGAAGCAAAATGAGAAGTCTGTCTCTTGCATGTGGACAAGCTTAGGTATCAGTATCAAATACAATATGCCAGGATATGTTTACCAGTGTGGAAATCAAAACACTGGGCAAATTGCTCCCGTGGGGAAAAAGACATATTTGCATAATTCCAAAAACTACGCTCAAGTGATTAAACTGTATTAAGGATGTTAAACTGTATTAAGGACAGCAGGATCCCCCATAGAGACTACATTATTTTTAGCCATACTGTAAGCTGCAATAGAAGAAGTTTGAGGTATCCATTAAAAATTCACCCGTACGATCAGCACTGGCACCCCTCAGGGTTGCGTCCTCTCCCCACTACTCTTCTCCCTGTACACCAACGACTGCACATCTAAAGACCCCTCTGTCAAAGCTCACAGACAGGAAGTTAAAGAGCTGTCTGTCTGGTGCAGTCTTAACAACCTGGAGCTGGACACGCTCAAAATAGTGGAAATGACCATGGACTTCAAGAGGAACCCCCCTGCTCTCCCCCAAATCACCATCACGGACAGCATTGTGACGACAGTGAAGTCATTCAGATTCCTGGGCAGCACCATCTCTCAGGACCTGAAGTGGGACATTCACATTGACTCTATTGTCAAAATGGCCCAGCAGAGGTTGTACTTCCTTCGCCAGCAGAGGAAGTTCAACCTGCCACAGGAGCTGCTAAAACAGTTCCACTCTGCCATCATTGAATCTATCCTCTGCACTTCTATAACTGTCTTGTTCAGCTCAACTACCAAATCTGACCACACAAGGCAACATAGGGTAGTCCGCACTGCTGAGCGAATCATTGGTACAACCCTCCCCAGTCTCCAAGAACTGTACTTATCCAGAGTGAAAAAAGGGCTGGCAAAATCACTCTGGACCCCTCATACCCAGCACACTCCCTGTTTGAACTGTTGCCGTCTGGTCGATGCTACAGAGCACTTAGCACCAGAACGGCCAGGCACAGAAACAGTTTCTTCCCTCAGGCAATCCATCAAATGAACATTTGAACACTTGACAATAAACATGAAACACACAACACAATCATACATTTATTTATTTAACACACATACTTATTTACATTTCAAACTAACATACCTGTACATACTAAATTGTCTATTTTGTATATTGTGTTTGTGCTATTTTGCACATTGTCTATTTTGTATATTTGTATATTATTCTTTTTATTATTTGTGTCTTGTCTTTTCACTGTCATTCTGTTGCACTGTGGAACTTATGTCACCAAAATAAATTCCTCCTATGTGTAAACATACCTGGCAATAAAGCTAATTCTGATTCTGATTCTGATAAAACGTTGCGGCCACAGTTTTAATCCACCTTGCTATTATTACAAACATTTAGTGCTGTGGAAAGAAACAATTGCTAAATGGATTTGAGACTTTGTTAACAAATCTTGTGCAACTTAGTGGATTGTGTGCATTTGTAAGATAATCAGACCATTTTGAAGCTTTCTACATAAATTTGTGGACCTTATGATGTTATACATCATACAGTATGTTTAATGTTTACCCAACCATTCTGTTTAACATTCATGATGTTTTGTTGATGGTTTAAGTATTTACTGTTAGAAGAGTTTCATTATCAAGAGCAGGTGGTGCCACAAGCATGTACTGTAGGGTAAGGAGAGAAGGGACCAGGAGCAGGTTGGGGGTCAGGGACAGGTAAGGCATGTAGAGGCAGTGCCTGGATTTGGTAGGGCATGTAGGGGTGTTGCCTTGACCATGTAGGGCATGTAGGGGCAGTGCCTGAACCAGGTGAGGCATGAAGGGGTGGCGTCTGGACCAGGTAGGGCATGAAGAGCCAGATAGGGCATGTAGGGGTGGTGTCTGGACCAGGTGAGGCATGTAGGGGTGGTGTCTGGACTAGGTAGGGCATGTAGGGGCAGTGCCTGGATGAGTTGAGGCATGTAGGGGTGTTGCTTGAACAAGGAAGGGCATCAAGAGGCAGTGCCTGGACCAGGTGATGCATGTAAGGGTGGTGTCTGGACTAGATATGGCATCTAGGTAATGGGGCTTGGACCAGGTAGGGCATGTAGGTGCCTGCACCTGTACCGGTGTCCTGCAGAGTTTAGCTCCAACTTGCCTCAATACACCTGCCTGGAAGTTTCCAGTATGCCTAGTAAGACCTTGATTAGCCAGTTCAGGTGTGTTCAATTAGGGTTTGAGCTAAACTCTGCAGGACACCGGCCATCCAGGGCTGAGTCTGGTGACCCCTGGTGTAGGGCATCTAGCAGTGGTTCCTAGACAAAGTGCTACATGTAGGGGCAGTGACTAGATCAAGTACAGCACGTAGGGGCAGTGACTAGATCAGGTAGGGTATGTAGGTACGGTGCCTGGATTGTGTAGGGCATCTGGGGGTGGTTCCTAGACCAGGTATTGCATGTAGAGGCGGTGCATGGCCCAGGTAGGGTGCAGTCATTTGCAGGTAGGTCATGTAGGGGCAGAACTTGGCCTTCTCTGTTTTGTGTTTTGAACTTAATTGTGTGTTTATTACATTCGTACACTTTCAGCAAGTCCCTAATGATATGTCTTGATTAGCTGGTCCACCAGCTGGTTGATTAGCTCAATATTTATTGTTACTTAAAATTACTTCAACTCACATTTGATGCTTTTAGTATAAAATGTTTATTTTAAAAAACAGACACCGACATCAGCTCAGAGGTTGGAGTATTAAATCACCTGCAGGTTAAATTGAGCAGAAAGACCTGAAGTTATTTTACTCTAGACCACGTTCATATTTTATAAGCACCAAGGAAAGACCCGCTCTGAAGTGTATGAGTGTACATGTGGCCATGATGAAATAAAATGTGTTGCAGTGCTATGAAATATTGTTTCATTTTTTACCAATTTTGGGGATTACTGTAACAAAAATTTGAGAAAAATATTCCTGTCACTTAGATGACATTTTGAAAAGGAAAAAGAAATCATTAAAATTCCCCCAAAGATGTTGCCCGATCAAAATAGTTAATGGTGTCTTTTCTGCTGTTTACATTAGCATGCAAATTCTGGCCTTGGAATGACTATTTTTGAATATGAGGCACCTAAAATCCTGCCATGTTGATTTACAGCTACCACTCTGTTCAATGCTATGAAATGGCTTTTGAATAAATGCTCTGGCAGCGAACAGATAATGTAGTCCACCTCCACTGCAGCACATGTCCCCTCTATCTGACCTGGGATCAGAGGCCTCACTCACACAGACTTTTATGCTAATTCCATTTGTTAAAGGTCGCAGCCTCCTACCACACACAACTTTGAAATTACAGAAATTACCATCCCTCTGAATTCACACATGCTCAGATTTATGGAGAGTCAGAGGCAGCCTGAAGTGAAGGGGTTCTGTGACATTAAACGGGACGCATATGATTGGGTTTATTGCTACTGATACCATTTGAGCTCACAGCTGGTGTGCGTGTATAAGCTCACTATAAATTGAATCCACTCAGGCCACAGTTTTACAGCTGTGTCACTGTGGTTTTCTTCAGGATGGTGGTAACCAAATTTGGCTCATTAGATAAATGTGCAACCCGTCACTCTCCATATAAGTGTTTCTCTGTCTGTAATTCGTTCTGGTAAATTCTGTTTATATCGGCCCACACAATCAGTGTCAAACTTGAAATATCAGATATGAATTATATAAAAGTTTTGAGATCTAGAGTTATATAAATAATACAGTGACTTTAGGAAACTTATGTGTATCTGGCCACATCATGCAGAGAACATCCAGAAATTGAAAATAGACTTTTTTGAATGTTTGAATATTCCTTTTTTTGTTGCTAGTCCTCTCTGCATTGTAGTCCATAAGAAAATGTTCTGCAGAGAAAGTTCTGCAAGCGAATGTGCAGATGTAGAAAGAATCTACAGACTTTTCCTTTTTACATTTTGATGCAGATTTTTGGTGAAAGTCTGTGAAATGCTGTGTAATGGATTTAAAGATCGAACCTTGATTGTTAGCTGAAGGCATCATCAATTTAGCCTACATTAGGCCCTAAGGGCCTGCTAATGTGTAATCAGTTTGAGCTGAATAGGCGTTTCGATATGAATGTGGTTGCTGAAACCAGCTTTAGGGAACTTATGTCGTCTAGTGTCCATATACACTGTTTTTTTTAATAGTTAGTCAATGAAAACATGCTCTAGGTGGACATCTCTTGTGGCGTGTCTCAGTGTCAATTTGGAAACAGTTTAACTGTTAGTTTAAATGTTGAACACATGTTAAATATATGTACACACTCCCTATTCTCACTATTAACTAACTGTTAACTACAACTTTTGCCTCAGTAATTTTGCTGCTTAGGGTAGCATTAGGTGTAGGTACAGGGTAGAATTAATCCTGCAGAATAAGGCATTAATATGTGCTTTATAAGTACCAATAAACATTCAATATGCTTTATGCATGCTAATAAGCAACTAGTTCATAGTAAGAATTGGTTCTTAAACTAAAGTGTTGCCATATGTGATATATAGGCTACTGTATATACTGTATCTTACTGACCCCGAACTCCTTTTATCATATGATTTTGCCAAATTATGTATGAGACTGTGCTGGTCTAGCTTTTTTTCTGTGTAAATGGCCCCTTACTCACCTCTGATCTGTCAGAACCATTTCAAAACTGTCTCATTTTCACAATTTAAATAAGCAATGTTGGAAAACTCTGATTCCGAAGCTCATATTCTGAAGCGGGGAGACGTGCTGATAGCTGCCACAGTTTCTCTTGTGTAATTTGTCCTGAGCAATTCAACCATTACAGAAAAACAGATTCAGTGATGCCAGTTTCCATCAACAATTATTAAATATTTAAGAGCTACCCAATCAGAGAGAGTGTGTGAAAGAGAGAGAAGGGGAGGCACTGTGAGGGTGTAGGGGGAAAAAGGAAAATTAAAAAAGAGACAGCAGAGTAATCGTAGTCATTCATTACATCAGGGTCGGGAAAACTTTGTCTTTGTCTTTGTGTTAGATCCATGTAATGTTTCAGGTCAGTGATTCGGGTCCAGACATTTCTCCGGTTTCCTGCAGCGCTGAATGAAGGTGCACAACTGATCTGTGATCAGATTAATGAATCCAATAAATGAATAAATGAACATTGAATGAATGTGGCACCATTCATTCTCCGTATCATTGTTTCCACGTCTGTAATTCTCTTTGGCGGTAATATGATGCTGTCTGAATCCTGTTCACATGAACAGCTAGGCTCTTTTTTCCAGACCCCCACCGGGGTAATACAGACGTCAGCTAAGCGAGACCCTCTGGTTATTGTATATTGAGAGAGAGAAAGAGAGAGAGAAAGACAGAGAGATATATAAGGACAGGATGAAACTCAATCTGTCAAAACTCAGTAACTGGCACAGTGCCCTGCAGTCATATGAGTCCGTTCTGTTAGCTGTGCAATAACTAGACTGTAAGCAGAGCTCAGACCGCAGGCGGCTATAGATCAGGGCTGGTGGTGCTTTTCAAGATTGGGGAAGCACAGATATCACTGTGTGCATTGATCTATTTTTATTTTTGTGTCTGCAGTGTTGCTCCTAAAAACTGCTTTTCAAACTAGTACTAAACAGTGAAAATAACGGAGCAAACTCAGAGCTGTATTTTTGAATAGGTACAAAAGACGATATGCAGCAATCAAAAATATGAAGGGATTTACAATGGACTTTAAATGTGTATCTTCTAGCACTTTGGATATGCTGGAGTTTTTAACTTTTGAACAGTCAATCATGTATCACAGTGCAAAAACCCTGCTCATTTGAGAGCTTTTCCAATCAGCATATCAGTGTTATTTTAATATTATTTTAACAAAAGTTTAAATGTTTTAGTAATTTTGTTATTTTTGTAGGTTTTGTTTTTGATTTTGTTTTTTAAATGTCTATTTAGCTTTTGTTCATTGTTATTTTAGTTTTACTCATTCTAGTTCAGTTATGACAACTCTCGGGATAGATTGTAAAATCTTTATTAGTGTAAATTGAATGTGCATTGGTCTTGGCAGGCTACATCTGCTATGCTGCTACTACTGCTGCTGCAGAGCAAGCAGACTTGCTTCTTCTAAATGCTTGAATCATAAAATTAAAAGGAAATATGCTGCTGCTGCTGGTGAAGAGAGGAAGACCCCCCGTAGCAGATCTTGACAGGTGGTGATGGGGAGGTGGTGGGCTAAGATGAGGACACGCATAGTGCTCAGACACAGCATTCATTGAATACATCCTGGTTTTATAGGTAAATGGTAATGAGTATATGAATTTAACTAAATGAACCAATTAGAAAGCAAGAGTTTCATGGCTGAACTATTCATTAATTCACCTTAAAAATGTTGCTATGTTAACTACCTGAAATGGAGTATAGCAAGTTTTTTACATTTCAGTTTATGCAATATTTAAATGAAAAATTTCTTCATTGAAGATGAAGATGATGCAGTGAATGGGTGCCGTCAGAAAGAGTGTTCAAAAAGCTCATAAAAACATCTGAAAACCTTGTAAAGCATAAATCTGTATTTCTGTAATAAACAAATTCATCACGAAGAGGTTTTAACTTCCAACCATTGGTTCCAGGTAAAATATATGAGTCTTCTATGCATGTTTCTTTCAATAGTCTTATCTGAATCAGGAGAGAAATATGCAAAGATCAAGCACTGTTTACAAGTGAAAATAGTGGTTGTGTTGATTACTTGTGGATTTTTGTGACATTTTCATCAGCTGTTTGAACTCAAATTCTGACGGCACCCATTCACTGCAGAGGATCCATTGGTGAGCAAATCTGTTGTTGGAGATGAAGAAACAAATTCATCTACTAATTTGTCTTGGATGGTCTGATGGTGAGTCAATTTTCAACAAATTTTTATTTTTGGCTGACTGTTTCTTTAACATTTATGTGAATATAAAAAATACATACAAATTATATATTTAGTTGACAATAACAGCATCATAGGGATCTCCGGTTTCCAGGCAGGACAAAATGCTAAGTCCAATAAAGAGTCAGACGCTTTTTCTAAAGCAAATAGCGTTCATGCTGATTTTATAGACTACCAGTGAAGAACTGCATCTGGCAGGAACCAAAATGACGTGTTTAGAGCCTCTTGTTCAATAAGGATTGACCTTTTTTCCATTAAAATCAATGGTACAGGTATCTGCAATAGACAAAGCTCCTCCCCCAGGGAAAATCTTCAAGGTTAGCTTAAAAATGTGCAATGACTAACAGGCTAACCAGAGGCTGTTTTGTTTGAATGGAAGTCAGTGGAGGCGATATGCTCAATACGCTGAATAAACTGCTCATCACTTAAAATGACAGCCTGGCTTCAAGACATTTTCATTGTGCAGGGAGCTATATTTGGACTTTACGATGTCTTTTTACAAGGGGAGTCATTTCATGACAGGCAATCATTCATTTGTGGCACTTCCCACTCATTTCTATGGTTACAGACTGCCATGCAAATTTTGAAAGCATTTCAGTGAGATCAAAGAAATTGCACAATGTTCATGATCCAGATTGAGAGTTCTTGACCGTTACGCTTTTGTAATTGGGCCTTGTTTCTGCTTCCTGCTGCTCATCAACCCACAGGTGATTTTGAGACCTCTAGATGAGACCTGATGGACATCATCCTGATGCCTTAATTTCTGCTTGTTCTTCTGAGGAGGTTTTCATTGAAAGAAAACATGGGTTTAATACACTGACTGAGCAGAATGAGATGAGAACAATCACTCTGGATGACTGCTGCGTCTCTCAGCAGCTGTACGATCATTTGATGGATTGAGACACCGAGGCATCAATGTCAGAATGAAAAGACATAATCTGTCAGAGTTAATCATATAAATAATTTATCATTCTGGTGAAGACACTGAGTGATCCGAGGGCCCTCTGCTCAAGAGGGGAGATGATTTAAAATGGATACAAAAGAGAAAAACAAGGTTCAAAGTGGCAATCACAGTTAAGCATCCTCCTCTTAATCACTGACTAAAAACAGTATACATGCACTAGAATATTCTGATATTAATCAGAATTTGGTCATATTTTTATTATGTAGACAATCGTGTAAATTATGTAGTTTATTATTTTGTTTAATATAATTGGATTAGGCCAATACACTACTTTTTGGTATCATTAAGTTATTATAGCGATAATAAAGATATTATTATTAAATATCTCATAATATTTCTTGATTTAAAGGGATAGTTCACCCAAAAATGAAAATTTGATGTTTATCAGCTTACCCCCAGGGAATCCAAGATGTAGGTGACTTTACTTCTTCAGTAGAAGTGAAACAAAGATTTTTAACTCCAACCGTTGCAGTCTGTCAGTCATGTAATGCAAGTCAATGTGAACTTGATCTATGAGAAAGAAAAACATGCCCAGACAAATCCAAATTAAACCCTATGGCTCTTGACGACACACAATG
>SCHK01390404.1:833-11692 GCA_004124795.1 Poropuntius huangchuchieni | reverse complement strand
TATCGTATCGTGACTTTGCTGGTGATACACAGCCCTAGTGTCTAGCCGAGACTTTTATGTTGAAGTTGTGGATTGTGCTTCCTTTGTGAGGTTTTGTAGCCTTTTTATAGTCTTTTTAATAATTAGTTCATTATTTAAACCCCAGTGCTTCTTATGTTCATGCAGTTGCTTTTCAAGTTTTTGGAAAAAAAAGAGAACTTATTGAGCTAAGATGACTGTCAACAATCATGATCCCATCTCTAGAAAAAGAGAAAGAAAAACAGAGACAAAAAACAGCTGGAGAGGGGAAAAAATAAGAACAGTTTCACCTCCGACCTCGGCTTGGGCTGCTATTTTGGCTGTGTTCCTTAACGCTCCATTCAGGCCTGCTGCGTGGCTTTGCAAGTGGTGGGATGCTGATCACGGTCTATTGGCCAGACCGGACAGGCCTTTTGCCGTGTGAAGGGGCCCACGGCGGTGTGGAAAAAACAACCACAGTTATGATTACACACAGAGGAGCGCTAGACAATACACAGTCTGCTGTGACGGCTGCAGGACACTTGTGTTACGCTCCAGTTTCCCGCCTCTGTCAGCAAATATCTACCTGCCACAGTCAATTACAGCCACTATGTGTTAGTGCAGCCAGTGCACACAACTTCCTCTGCACACTGTACAGGACTACAGCTGTAGCTTCAGGAAAAAAACACATTGTAGATCCTCACGTGGGATGCTCATCAATTCGCATGAAGCTCCTCACGCACCCGCGCAATTATCCTTGACATCCGCTGGGGGAAAACAAACCTTTCAAGGTCTGTTTAAGTACAACCACTGCACCTAATTGAATATGTCAAGACTGACGGATGACGGTCGGCAGAGGAGCGGGAAAACATGGGGGAGTCGCCCCAGACAATGTGACTCCCCAAGACTCCTTGTGTGTTCATACATGTGTGCAACGCATTTTGTTGAGCTCAATCATCCCTGGCGATCACTGGCTCAGTTTTTGCTTCATGACCATGGTGTTTATTTGCGTAGAGACGGCTCTGCTGTGGGCAAAACATTTTACATTATTTATATCTCTAGCATCAGATAGAGGGTTTATTTAGCTGGGTAAATATTTGTTGAGAATACTCATAAATGAATAGCCAAATATGTCTGTAGGGCTTGTCCACACATAAAGCCTCTTAAGTCAGTCTGATGAAACGTATAAAATCAAATAAATGGATTTTGTAACAGCCTCTTGGAAATCTGGAATCTTATTTTCCTTTGTGACGAGACCATGAAACGGTTATAATAAAATTATGACGAGTTTAAGTACAGAATGCATCTACGTGATCATGCCAAACATTGTCAACATAAAAAATCCTGAAGGACCCTGTAAGATATGTCAGTCTGCAGGCGGGAAACCTCGCAGCTCATCAGTGCTGAGCTCAGACTAAATTACTGTGAATATGCCAGGCAAAGCTGCTTCTTTGAGGGCTGAATTGCAATGACATTTTCTATCCTGAACATGCTGGAAATGAATACTTTTCCTTTAGCTATCTTTTTGCCTCCTGTAGTGAACACAGCAGCATTTATCCTGTGATTACAGGGAGAGAGGGACATCCTAGCTTTGGGGTTTGGACCAGGATGGTTTCAGAAGATTGTTTTGTGGATTGGTTGAAAGCAACAGTGCTGTAATTCCCATGGTGTAACAAATGACTTTGCCTAAATTCAAAGAGCCAAGGACAAAAATTGAATGGGTTTTCTACCACTGACAACGGCCCTGCTGCAACATTAAGAATCTGTAAAAATAAAGTCTATTCTGGTTTGTCTAAAAATGTGAAAAGTATGAAAGTGTTGATTCAACCAACAGAATGGAGATGCCCAAATTGTATTTCGTTTTTGTATTCAAACCATAAATTGTTGTTCGAAACTCTTAAAAGTGACAGAGGGAAGCACAGCACATGAATTAAGTGATGATCTTGTGTTCTTTACAACTGGTTACAGCATACAAAATCAACATCAGACTTACTAGAATGTATAATCTCTCATATAATCACCCAATCTGTTTCTGCTGTGAAAAGATGTCAGTAAAACAGTTTGCAAACAACATGTCAACTGATACATTTAGCTTATGAAATTAATTCAATATACAAGAGCCTTTACTATACTAATTTGAATGTCACGTTAGAACCAGCAGTGCTGGCTTGCTTGGACAACATTGCAAGATAAAGTACATTGTCTGCTATTTTTCTGACAATAAAAACAGTTGAAACAAAGCCACAGCAGTCTAACACCAGTCTATCCTACTGCCTACAGCTATATGCAATCGGATACTTTAGGGTTCAGAATGTTTGACTTTACTTGTTGTTCTTGGAAAACTAGAAACTAATGTAAAGCTGTTACAATTCACGTTGTAACATAATAAAGAGCAGTGTCTTAATGTTTCCCTCTTTAATCTTTGTATTTGGCCCCAAGACTCAGACAACCATCGGCCCACGCTGGTACCAGCTCAAATTAAATTTGTCATTTTGCGGGCACTTTTATCCGAAGAGACAGTAAGCCAATTGCAGGGACATTCCTTCAGGAGCAATTTTAGGCAAAGTGCTTTGCTCAAATGCACCACAGTAACAGAGGGGAATTGTGACCCCACTCTATTCCCCCTCAGCAGCACTTGTACTGAACTCCAAACCCTTTGGGACAGAAGCCAGAAAATATATGAACTGAAAGAAATGAACAGACAGTTCAAAAAAAAAAAATATTCAAGGGATCCACAAAAATATGAAGCAGCACAAACTTTTTAATCTGTGGAAATAGTAAGAAATATTTCTTGAGAGGCACATCAGCATTTTCTGCTGATTTCTGAAGGATCATGTGACACTGAAGACTGGAGTAATGGTTGCTGAAAGTTCAGCTTTGCATCACAGGAATAAAAGACATTTTAAAATATATTAAAATAGCAAATTGTTCTAAACAAAAGATACTTCTTTCAAAAACATGAACACATTCTTATATGGACCCCAAACATTTGAATGGTAGTGTGCGTGTGTATATGTGTTTGCAAGGGTTTAATTGGTAGTTTGTATTACTCTGTAAGTAGCTTTCCTTTTATCATCTGAAAACCACATTTTAAAAAACCTATTTCACAGACATTCTAATAGAAACTGATATCTTATAATTTGTTAGTCACTCAGGCTAGTCATTCAGTGTGGGACATTCATAAACTGTCTTACAACAGCCCAATACTTCTCTCAGTCATCAAAAGTATTCATGTTATGAATGAGCAGCTGAAACTGATTAGATCTTTCACAGGCAAGAATGTGTGTTTGTGGGTGTCAGTGAAAAACATCATTTGCAAACATATAAAGACCTGTCTTTTTCTGCATTTCTTTCTCTTAAATGAAGAGACTGATGCATAAGAGTTTCTTACGGTTTTATCTACATGGCTACACGTGTGTCAATAAAATGTCATCCTGCCATCACAATGAATAACTAGTGCGCTCTGTAATTTTCTTGTGAACTAAACTGCTCCACAAGAATTATTAAAAATGTAATGTGTATATAAATGCTGTTTATTCTAATTATACAGTGATTAATAATACCATTATTAATAACACCTGAGAAATTGTTTTTTTCTTAAGAATGATATTCCATAATGGTTTTGTTGTTAAAAGCTGCATTGTTTTCGGACTAGGATAGATCAGTTCCCAAACCAGGGGTTGTGATTCCCAGTAGGGTTAAGTAAAGATTGACAGTTACAAGTAGGAATTAAACAGATTCCAGTTTAGTACAGATTCGCAATGAGTAAAATAGTAAAAAAACCATGAAATTTCAAAAACAACATTACTATGTACAATAAACTTTTTTCATCGCGTATTTCTTGTTTTTAAATTGTTCCCCTAGTATCCTCATCCTTAGTATTCTCTAAGACCTGCTTTCTTCCAAATACAGTCTCTCTGGAAGCTTTGGAATCATTTTAAAACTGCAAATACATTCATAATAAATGCAACAAATTTATGGTTACATAGTTATTTAAGTTACGGTAAACATTCAGTGATGTGCACAAGGCCAACTGTCTGCCAGTGGTGACACTCTAATTTGTTTTTGCTTGTATTCTTTACAGGATTTGACACATAATGAATTGTCTCTTCCTAGGCTGTAATGAGATGCAATGCACCACATTAATGTTCTGTGAAACAAACAAGTCAATCATAAGGATTTTGAAATTACTAACAGAATTCAATAAATTTGTTTTAATGAACCTACTATACTGTACTCTGGGGTTATTTCCTGTTAAAATATTCATTAGGTACATTTTAGATGGTATATGGTAGAAAGCCATATCTAAAGGTTGTTATTTAATGTTATTGCTGGTTAAAACAAATATTTAGAAGAGCGATCTGAGGTGAAATATCTGCAGAGAATGTCACTGACGAAGGTGACAAGCTAGTGGACATTTCAACTGTTTGAGAATGACCAATATACTGTAAGTGTTGAAACACACTCTGCAGTTTGCTCAGGAAGAAAACACTTTGATTCCTTCAAAGCACTTTCAGGGCTTTCTCTAGTCCATAAAAAAAGGTTTTCGAAAGGTATGTTGTTTATATTTTTGTGCATCAACAAAAGTGTTTTGAAATAGTTGTTTGTCCAACTTTTTAGAAAAGGAACTGAATAAAACCCCTTCTTTGAAATCGTCCCACTGGAGTGCAATCGAATGTATACACAACACTCACTCTCTAGTACAAACTCTCAGGTGTTTCAGCTCTGAAGATAAGCTTTTCATTACTGTGTAAAATGTTAGTTCAAGACAGAACATGTCAAAACACTGGAATTGCACGTAAACGCCATTTACAGAGTCTAATTAAGATAAATAGCTTGAGCATTAGGCCTTCATCAGGGTCTTCACGAACACTAGAATGATGAAGAAAGCTTAATGGCATTATTTGATATCTGCCATTCCATTTTGGCTGATATCATCTATTTCAAATTTTACTTGTCCTTGTAGACAAAGACATATTAGCTTATATTACCCAAAGATCCATGTGCACTTAATATGTATGTAAAGTATGAAGAGGCATAATGGGTGGTACAGTTTGACACATTCATAAAAAGTGTTAATAAATTGACACAACAATAATGATAGATATTTGTTTTTATACAAGTTTTCCATTTCCATTGCACAATAGTGGAAAAAGGGTTTTAGATTATTAAAATGTTCCTCTCAAAAAAGGTATTTTAAGAATTGTCTATCAAAGATTCTTTGGGGAACCAACATGTTTTTTCTATGCATCGCTGCAGAAAAACCCCTTTGAAATCTTATTTAAAGAATGCAAACATCCAATCGTTGCTTACTTGAACGTGTGAAACAATTATCTAAGCTCTAAATGAAAGCATCAACACTCGTTCATCTCATGACAGCTCATCATGAAAAGCAATATGAGCTGTATCCTCTCAGAGCTTATATACAGCTTCATCCTAAGCACATGTAAGTGTGATTCCTTGTGGGACTCCCGTCGCAATTATCACTTAGATATACTATATACTTCGTTATATAACAATTAAATTCACTGTAACTACTTTATAAATCCCAATATGGTGATTTATTGTGAGACAACAAACAAGGCTAACGTCAACATACGGATCACTCAAAGAAACAATGGCCCCAGGAAATGAATACGTTTTGGAGCTGTGCACCTGTCAACGTAAATATAATCAGCCTTTCAAAACGGTGTCTAACAATGTCGGCTGCAACAAACACCATTTAGCTTCCCATCCAAGCGAGCTTGACATTGTTCGCGTATATGCTGCTTCTCACAGGGTTCACACCCACATACAAACATAAAATCAGAATAAACAAAACACTCTCCCGAGAGAAGACAGGCGGCTCGGAGCTTTTCATTGGCGTATCAGACAGACTGGGCACGGTTTATACGGTTTCATCCTGTTTTTATGTACCATTCCCAGCTTTGAACTTCACACAGGGATGCACTTTTCCCTCGCAGCCTTTTCTTTTAACATCACTCACAAAGCAGTAAAATAAGGGAGACCTTCAGAGCCAATAAAACCGTCACTTTTGCTGCTGAATATGGATTTGTTTGAATATAGATTCTTTCGTTGAGTCAGCCCGAGCGGTGAAGGTGATCTATGTAGACGGATCGATATAAACTACTGTGTGCATAAAACAAGTATTTATGATCATTACCGCATGGCTTGCGTGGGTAGAAGTCGGCTAAAAGTAAAACAGATACGTACTCGCTTTCCTCCCTCTCTTTCACAATCTCTCTCCCCTCTCCTTATTTCTCTGCTTCTATAAGCTCATTTCATAGAAATGTGTGAACTCTAAGCAGTTACTGGACCTCAATAATGCCTGCAATCCAGAGTGAATCACTGGCGCTTTCTCACGAGCTGGGAATGTTAGCAGGTGGCCAGAGACGACAGCTTATATCTCATCTCGGAGACCTTTTGTAGACTATTTGCGGCAATTTATCCAGAGATGAATCTTAATTCATTATGGCCCTCCATTACAAAGTGAAGCGTCGGTCGCTTCGTCGGAGGAGAGGCAGAAATTGCATCTCTGATTGAATGCTCTGATTATCACCTCTTAGATTTTTTTTTTTATTTTCAGCTTATGATGTTTAAATACAATTTTCAGGCTGATGATACACCTAGAGAGATGATAAAATCATTTCACATTTCCACTGGCTGTGACTGCAGACATGCACACGTTTTGAGCAAATGCAGATCAAATAGTCACGATAAAAAATTAATCATCTCCACTAGACGCCGACCATGGGATTGTTTGCATACGTTTGCCGCAATGGTGTGAATGCAAGTGTGTGAGCATGTCAGTATGTGAAGAAATGAGTGGGAGAGTGTACAGTGATATATAGGTGTTTTGTTTTTGTGTGCGAACGTGTGCGCGCCCTTCGCAAGTCAGTGGGCGATGGCACTATCATCAAAGGCAATCTTGTATCATCAAATGCCTGCAGGTCAATGAGGCTTTATGGGATTAACGCCCCCAGATTAGACCCATGCTTAAAATCATTTGCTGGCATCAGCTAATTAAATGTGGAGGAGCTGGTGAGGTCATTCAAAGGCATATTCCGTCCTCCTCGTTTTGGCTAATTACCTATTGTCGCTCCGCTCTCTCTGTGTGAAGCCTTTCTTTAATCACACATGGACAAAGGGATGACGGTAATTACGCCGAACGCGTACATCTTCAATTCTGGACCTAATCAAAACGTAGGATTGTTTGTTACTGAGCAAAGAGTCAGTCTTTAGCATCACAGGCTTTCGAATTACAGGTTGGAGCTGTAGAAAAGAAGCTATTGACTAAGCTGAAAGAGAAACTGAAGAAAAATAGAAGAAGGGAGAGCAAGAGAGAGAGGCAGCCTGCTTGGAAAAGAGGGTTTGTGATCGACAGTGTTCCTACACTAAGTGCTCATATGTAATGATGCTAAAATAGCAGCAATTTTCAAGTTCACACATCAGATTGAAACTGGGAAATGGGAAAGCGAGAGAGGCTGTGTGAGAGCGTGTGAGTACGAGCGAGAGAAAGAGAGATTCAAAGTGACATTCTGAAGAAGGATTTTTCCGCCATTCAGAAATCCAACCACCTCCTCCGGCGAGGCAGACATGTCTGTAGCCAAAAGAACACGGAAACCACTCAGGTTCTGCCTGCTGCCCGGTCCAATTAAAGGAAAAACTTATCTGAGGACAGTCCCCCACCAAAGGCCACGGTTCATGCCTGGATGGAAGATTTGAAATGTGCTAATTCAAACATGTTCACGTTCAGCTCCCAGAACTTCTACTCCTCCTTGCAGATTTCTGTTGACATGTGTAAGACAGCACCTACAGAGCTGTCGACTCAAACCAGGGAGACTCGCAGGCTGACTTTGCATCTGTGAAGCAGTAACATGGTGTATATACAGTCCCTCCAAGGAAATATCATGTTTATATTTCTGTTTCTTTTCGCTTATCTATAACTCAGCCACAGTATTGTATGGAAAGCTATAGCCTTAAAAATGAAAAAAGTGTCTTTAAATCTCAGAACTCTTTGTTTCTCAAAATTGTGAGTTTCATATCTAACAATTGCATTTTCATTTCTCATAGTTGTGACATTAAATCTCACTATATCTCAAAATTGACCCTTCACAAAGACCAGCCCCCCGTAGTTGCTGTCTTATGCCACACATCATGTTCTCACGCAGTAGCAAATACTCAGTAAATCGCAGAGCAAAAAGAAAACTGACAAATCACCAACAGACAAGACAGAAATTGTCTTTTTTTAATGAATTCAAACAATAAATACTATTTTGTGGCTCTTTAATGTGTTGTGACAGATCACTGTAGCGCCTCTCAAGCGGCACATGAACTGATCATCTTTTCATATTTACTTAAAGCACAAAATAAACATGAAAGACCATCAGAAGGTATTTTATTTCAACCACAGAAATATTTTAATACACACCATTTTTCTAGTTCAAGTCCACCGAAGTTAATCTAGTCTCCTGCCTAGTTTGTTTGTCGGACTAAAAAGCAGATTCTGCATTATTATTCGTCAGGTCGCCTGTCAATCAAGCTTTCTGCAACGGGTCAATTTTCTCATGATTGACCTTTTTTCCTCATGATTGAATTTCACAATGTGACTATATACTATCTCTAAAGGTTTCTCACAATTGCGACTTTATATCTCATAATAAGACTTAACTTTACGATCTGGCAATTGCAACTTTGCTTCTCACTGTCACTTCTTATCTCACAATTGCAAATCTTATAATTGCAACTTTATATCCTACATAATGACTTTAAATATCTGATTTTAAGTCTCTGATATTAATCTAAATTTTGCAATTGTAACTGTTCATAATGTTCAAATGTTCATAACTGCTACTTCATGATTTACATTCATTACTGTTTTTCTTGCAATTGTCTTTGTCTTGCAATGTGACTGTATATCTCACAAGTTAGACTGTATTTCTTGTAACTGAAACAATTTAAACTTCTTCAGATCTCACAATGTGACTTTCATTCTCAATTTAGACTCACGTTTACCTTTTCATTTTTTATTCTGAGTCAGAAACAAGCTTCATAATTTAGTATATGAGCAACACCCAGATTCAAGATATATCTCTCATTAATCTAAGAGGAATGCACTGAGTGCTGCAGCCTAATCAAATGAGCATGAAAATAGATCGAGCACACTCCCTATCAGACTTATTGCTGTCACTGATTTCACTGAAAGCTATGATAAATGGTCTGTGCTTTGTAGTGCAGACTACAAAGACCGCAACTCAATTTTGCATATTTGTAACTTAATCAGAAATAAGGTATTATGGGTCCACTTAAGGTGCACAAGGAGATCAAAGGGCCGGGGCGGAACCTGAAACAAGCACACGGTGACACTCATATAATCCTGAGCAGATGTGTAGAGTCACACACAAACACTCACTCTTTCTTTCTCTCAGTCTCCACATCTCTTTGAGACAAAAGAGTGATCTGTCTGGCACTTCTTACATTGCTCCTCTTCACGGCTGACCTCGGATGTTGTTTGGGCCGTAATAATCATTAATCACACTCATGTCCCTAGGGTTGGGTAATGATCTCTGCTGGACCTTGCTGAAGAGCTTGAGTCAAGGACACAATCTTAACGCTTTTTATTGCCAGTGGGCAACTCCTTACTTCAGGGCTGAAGATACTCTTTAATGCTGATGTACGAGCAGCTGTTGCAACCGCCAAATCTTAATCAAAGGTATAACGTGTAAATGTGTGACATTCAGAGACGTGTCTACCCACCCACAATTGCCCTCACTGAGCTGAATAAGATAAATAATTTCCACTTAATTAGTCATTAAATTTAAAGTGTCATTCCAAATCTGTATGACCTTTAGATATTTGGAAGTACTATTTTTATCATATGAACAGTTTCATAATTTCATGTGTTCTACAGAAAAAACAAAGGGGAGATCAGGATGAGTTGAGCTAGTTTTTACTTGTGGTGTGTTTAAAGTGAGCACATGACAATAATGGGTTTAACTTAATTATGTACATAAATTACAGAACGTTGTGCATCTTTGGGAATAATCACTATGAATTTAAAATAAACTGCTTTTAAGTTAAGTTGAGCACATGGTGTTAAACTATGCCATTGATTATGCTGAAGTAAAACTGAACATTTTCACCTTAAGCTATATCAAAGAAAGAGAAATTCGATAAAAATGACTTTAAATCTATGTGTAAGGCTTGTGATGAACCAGAGCCTTGTGCAGGGAGATACAATTTCATAAAAACTTAAATGGCCAACTTTCATAAGCAAGGCCTATTTAAAATTTTCAGAAAACAAAAATTCAAAACAAAGAATGAAATAAAAGGTTTGGTCTAAAATTAATGAAATATAACAGAAATACAGTAAAATAATACTTTATAATCATAAGAAAGGGTGATCCACTGGCTCAGCTTACCCCAGGCTTTTGGCTCAAATTACCCCACTCCTATACCATTTTAACAAATTTGTATCATCCAGCAGTTCAGAGCTAACATCATGCCAACACTATACAGTCTTATATTATAACTTCCTAAAGCACAAACACATACTGTATATACAGGTGCATCTCAATAAATTAGAATGTCGTGGAAAAGTTCATTTCAGTAATTCAACTCAAATTGTGAAACTCGTGTATTAAATAAATTCAATGCACACTGACTGAAGTAGTTTACGTCTTCGGTTCTTTTAATTGTGATGATTTTGGCTCACATTTAACAGAAACCCACCAATTCACTATCTCAACAAATTAAAATATGGTGGCATCACCAATCAGCTAATCAACTCAAAACACCTGCAAAGGTTTCCTGAGCCTTCAAAATGGTCTCTCAGCTTGGTTCACTAGGCTATACAATCATGG
>SCHK01390195.1:0-10032 GCA_004124795.1 Poropuntius huangchuchieni | reverse complement strand
CGATTCAGCAAAATTGAAAAGTGAAGTCGTACGAATTCGTACAAATTAACCAACTCGTAAAATATGTACGAATTGCCGTGAGATTGGGCTGGCAGTGCACTGTGTTCCTTCTGAAGTTATACAGTAGCTGTCAAGTTGTTCAATGATAATATTCACCTCCACCAATCCTTGTATGCAATCTACATCCAAATTAATAAATGGCAGTAAATGATGTAAGAGATAACATGAGCAAACTAACTTAAATTGACAGAAACAAGTTTCTAATTAAAAAGCAATTAAAAGATGTCTGCTATATGACAAGGAGTAATTATTTACTACAGCTTGTGCAGCATAAATATTTTTTTCGTTGAATGATTCAGTATGTTTATGCTGCATCATGTTTAAATATAAAACTGTGCAGCGGCAGCCCTGACTCACATGATGCCCTAGGCAAGAGCAGACTAAATCGACCTTTTTTTGTTTGTTTGTTTCAATGAAAAGCCTTATCCAGGAATTATGCAATTCTTAAAATTTGGTCAATATGAGGTGTCTAAAATGTCAGCAAGAAACAGTATTTGTGCACCTTTGGTGACCAGAAACGCTTTGTAGTTTGGCAGGTTTTGAGACTTTGAGCTTGTTGATTGTATGCATTTCACTTATAATGAGACACAAGGCATCAAAACAGAACATTTGAGTTAAAAGAGAAAAATAAATAAATCCGTTGTGCTAATAATGGAAAGAACGACATGGAAAGAGTGAGAGAAGTGGTGCTTTGGCACAACGCGACAACGAACAGATGTTCAAACAGTGCCCTCTGGCCTGTATGTGCATATATGTGAAAGTTTGTGTGTTTGCACGGGGGGATTGGAGTGTTTAAAGCAAACCCTATGTGTTTTGGAGATTAGGGGACACACGGAGAGCACAGAACAGTACAGCACACCACAAACCCACAGAACAAAACTATCGCACAAGGTTTACGGCAGAGAGAAAGAGCAGAAAGCTGGGGGAACAGGATAAGCCAACAGAGAAGAACTCCAGGTATTCTGAATTCCTCAGGCACATGCAGAGAGGAAATGGGCTAAGGATAGTGAAATACAACAAAAGAACAGGGGAGCGAAAGAATAAGAGGATGATTGAGGAAGGGAGAGGAGGAATGGATTTATTTCCTGAAAGACCAAAAGAAAGTAATCAGAGAATTCATGATGTCTTCTTTAGAACCATGCTGCTTTTCATTTGAACTTTTTCTGCCTCTGAGTGAATGAGTCCTGCTTCTCCTGATTGGCTCTGTTGAATTATTATTGTGACAACCCAACAGAGAGGCAATTTCAGAAAAATTGTTGGAAAGACAGAGGTTTCATCAGGCTTGTCCTTATTTATCATTGAAGTTTAGAAGAGGAGAGGAGCTTCAAATTAGCTTCTTGAGCTGTAAGCTACTCATAAAGAAGCTTTGAGGAGACAACGTCTTTATAAATGTAGATGATATGTTTAATTCTGCATTTAGAGGATTTTACTAAATAGGATTTAAATTAGGGTAACAGCATTAAATGGAGTTTTATGATAAATGCATATGATAAAAAAAACTAGAAAACCAACACACTCACATGGCAGTTCACAACTATATTTATGAACTGGTGGTGATTTCATATGAACACTGCAAAAATGGATTTTCTTAGTATTTTTGTCTTGTTTTCTAGTATAAATATCTAAACATCCTTGAATCAAGATGCATTTACTTGACAAGTAAAATTATATTAATTGATATTAAGTCTTCTTTTCTAAAAACAAACAAAAAAAAAATCTCAACGTTTTGTTAGTTTTTGCTTAAAACAATCAAAAATATCTGCCAGTGGGGTAAGAAAAATCAAAGGCTGAACAAGATATTTTTTCTTGCCCCATTGACAGATATTTTTGCTCGGTATAAGGAAAAGCTAACAAAATTGTAATATTTTTTTACAACAACAAAAAAAAAAAGACGTAATATCTTAAGTCATTTTACTTTTTTGATATTTATGCTAGAAAACAAGAAAAAAATACTAAGTATAAAATACTTTTTTGCAGTGAATTTGTAAAATTTTATTCATATGTTATTGTATGATTTTCTTATGCCTCATTGACCTTTGAATTTGGGGGTCGACCTTCATACTTAGTTTCTTTTTCAAAAAATTCTAAATTTTTGTATGACTCAAATTGCACAAATTCATGTATGTATGTATGTATATATATATATATATATATATATATATATATATAACAAAAATCAGTTTAAATAACAATTAAATTGACTTCATTTCTCATCATTGTAACATTGTATCTTGTGATAATATCTCACAATGTGAGTTCTCACGAATACAGTTCTCATTTTTTCCTCACAGTAACCTTTTTTATTTTCTAGTTTTAATGTGCATATATCATTTCAAAATCAGTATCATATGTTGCATATTATATTTTTATGGATGCATTTCTTCATTCTATGTACTACGTGGGGTCACATGAATGTCTTTTCAGTAAGTCTCTTCAATAATTCATGAATGATATTAAGTCAGTATCCTGGAGGTTTCTGTTTGGCTACCACCTACAGAGAATAAGGATGTCTGCTCTCTTGCCCTTAGCGTAGCCGCACAAATATGATTTCTTTCAGTTTATTTGAGATGTGTATATCTGTGTGTGTGAATGTGTTTGTTCATGTCCAGGCAAATGCAATCAAGGAAATGTCAAGTGGATCATCGCACTTGCATCGTTTGGCATCAAGTCCATCTGCTCAGTGAAGTGTGACTATTTCATCTTGAGTGTTCACACAGGCCACATCTTCAGTCTCCACACACACATCCACAGGAAAGATATGATGATTAGAAACTGACAAAGAATTTTGAATTGATTTTCTCATAAAGTTAAGCATCTCTTCACACCAATGACAAGGCCAGACATGCTCTCCACATCAAGTACATACCGACTCTAGAAACTAGCCATAGTTAACAGGCACAGAAAAACAGAGTGTCTGTTACATAAGATCATTCATGAGAAAAGAACTGACTAGATATACATCGAGTACATTCATTCAAATAAAGAATCAAACCTGAGACACTTTGATTGGATTTTCTAGGTTAGTGGCATCAAATCTTTGAAACATGCTATGTATAACTATGGATAAGCTTTGTTTTCTTTGAAAGGCTTTGAAATAATTGGTATTTTTCATTACGGATCTGAAATTGTGATTACAAAATATGCACACATTTGGTGATTTCTATAGGTTTCTATAGGTTTTTGCACACCAGTCTTTTGCTGTAAACTATTTCAGACAAACAAAACACATCTAGTGCATGTGTAAAACAAAACAAACAAAAACATGTCACAGGTGTGTATAATACACACTCAAAGACGATGAATAACAGAAAACAGTCTTTAATTAATCCACAAAGAGGTTATCCACATCAGGCAGGCAGGTAACACACACACACACACACACACAACACAACGTTAAAACTGGACCAAGACAAACTGAACAGACTAGAACTAAAACAGGGAGGCGCATGAGGATAATTAATGAGACACAGGTGAATCAAATGACAAAATCAAAGTGGAGACAGAAACTAGGTAACACAGGGAAGACTAAAACAATAAAAATGACACAGACTGTTACAAAACAACTTTAATTGTCCACTTACCGTCTGTCAGACCCTTCCTGTCTAATGGTGTGTTCACACCAAAAGTGAAGCGAAAAGGCTTATTTGCATCGCTTTACTCACTCTAGATTACTCGCAGGATGTTTTTTGCATCACTTTTGCAAATAAAAACATAAAAAAACAAAACTACAAAATTAAAATAATTTAGTATGTAAAACAATATAGTAATAATATAATAATATAGTAATAAAAACAATAATAGTATTTCAGTTATACTTAACACTATTACAACAGTATTGTACATATATATAAAGTCTGCAAAGTCTTCAAGTCTGTCTTTTTGTCAGTTTTCTAGTTCCACTGAGGCAAAAATGGGGTAATATCTACACAATAATAGCCACTCGAGCACACCACCAATTGAGACCTGTCTGGTTTTAGTATATCATGAAGATCCAACTGTAAGATAACTCAATTGTAAGAACCAGTAATTCACAAAAGAAAAGCAATAAAGCAAAGAAAGAGATAAACACAAATAATATGCCTCAGTGGAAAAGTGATTCAGCTTCATACAGCAATTAAAGAACATTGTGTGCTGTACTCTGTGTTACAGAGTTTAAATTGATTGAACTAAGCTCCAGGTCTGTGTGATCCTTGTGCAACTACACTCTGCGCAGCTCAAATACACATCTTTTCTTGAGGAATGCCAGAAGCGAGCAAGCGTACGCGATGTTCCAGTGATGTCTGGAGCGGAGACATAAGGAGATTGTTGTTTAAATCCCACTCAGGCTGATTTGTGCCCATTACAGCCATTTAAGAATCTTCTAAGAATTCAGTATGACTTCTACGTAGAGAGTGGATGATGCATCTGCTCAGGACATCTGCTGTCTAACCAAATATGAGCAAATCTGTCCTTTTCGACTGTAGGGTCTCATTAGTCGGAGGAATACAGCAGTATGTTCTTGCTGTAATGGGTTTTAGGTACTATTATAAGCTCTATGGTGGTTTGCAGGTACTGAAAAAGCCTGTTTGTGGTGGTGTTTATTCATGTGCATACAAGTACAACATGTTCCTGAAAGAACATCTGTTGGTGTTGCCCTCTGATTTTAGGGATAGATTTAGGTCTATTCTTTGATAGGAATTTTGGTCCAGAAACAACAAACAGTGTTGGATCAGGAAGATGACTTATTTGTGCAGCTTGATGTTTTATTATAAGCTATTGCTTTGAGTGACAGGATGCACTGAGAAATGAGCATGTCTACTCACCTAAACTAATGACTCACTGAGGATACAGCGCATACACTCCAGGACACAAAAGCACATTCACATGCACATGTTTGTATGCCCTGCATGCATTCAGAGAGCTCTAACGAGATGTGCTCTACATATAAAACCTTTTCTACTGATGTGAACACAAATATGATCAGACTTGTTTTGTGATGGGGTGGGGGTGGCAGGTGTGTAACAACAGCTGACTATTCTTGAAGAATGAAAATAAAAGCCAGAAAGGATTCCTTTAAACCTTGTAAACCTTCCTTGCTTATTTTTCTGGACAAAGTGTGGTTTTCTGTGTTATAAACTGAACTTTGTAGACTATGATGTTCACCCCAAAATAATTTGGACTATAACCACACTCAAGAACAGTGTTCTCATTTTATTGTTATCAGAATTGTTACATTTGATGTTAAAACCTCCAGATTTTCACTTATTTTGGCTTGCAGGAGCTGTCATTTAAAGACTGGTTTCTGATCACAGACTGTTCCGCTGGAAGCAACAGTTCAAAGTTTAAAAAAAAATTGTATATTGTCTCATGTATTGGTTTTTTATACAAACATGCAACTTTGATTGCAAACATGCACTTCATAAGACATTAACTGATGTTTTTATCAGCTGTTTGAACTTTCATCCTGACGGCACCCATTCACTGCAGAGGACTCATTGGTGAGCAAGTGATGTAATGTTTAATCTGATGAAGAAACAAATTCATCAACGTCTTGAATGGCCTGAGAGTACATTTTCATCAAATTTTCATTTTTGGGTGAACTTAACTATTGCTTTAACAGTTAAAATTAGGCCTATATTGTTCTGCAATAATGAAATAATAATAATAAATCCACTTTTGTTAACAAGAAATCCATTACAGTGTACAAAAGCCTAGCAACAGGACACAAGTCTGACTCTATAATCAGTGTTGCCATGGACGATGAATATTAAAGATGCAAAATACTGTGACTGACCAATCGGTATTGAATGTTCCAGAGCACCGTGTAATAGATGGTGTTAATCATTACGGGTCTTGATTATTAACTACTCCTGAGAGACATTAAGGTAAATCTGGCCTGAGAGTTTCTGTCTGCTGCTGGACACTGCTGTCTCTATGTCCAGATTAATCCTTCACCTTCATCAAATCTTTCAGAGAGTTTTGACTCTTCATGTCCTATTCCTTTCCTTCACCCTTCTAAGTTCTTCTGAAACTTTAATGTCAGAAGTATTTTTACACCAGCAGTCTGTCAGCGTTATTAGTCTCCTCAGCTTTTAGACACTGTGAGAGATGAGCTGGAGAAAACTGTCATTTCTGAAACTCCGATGTGAAAAGATGAAAAGAGTAACACGATGTAGTCTGGATAGTCTCTCAAAATTGAAGTTCTGCACCTGTTTTAATATGAAAGGCGTGGAGATATGAAATAGCATGGTATGAGTCTCTCTGTTTGTTTATGCACCTACATGGTCAATTACCACATACAGGAGTTGATTTCTTCCTTTTTGATAATCTAACACATGCAATTTGTTTTTATTAGTATATATTTTCCATAAATACAAATGCATAGACACCCCCCCCCCCCATCTTCTCTCAATACTTCACTGTTTACTTCAGTCTTCTATCTTTCATTCTCACCTTTTATCTGTCTGTGTCCCGGCAATATGTCACTTTCGCAGTAAAACCTGAAACTCATTCGCCATCTGAGCTCAGTCCGTGGAGACCTCTTTTTCTCTCTTTGTCCCTCCTGTATTTCAATCTTTACCTTTCAACCCTCTCAGTGTCTTTTCAGCTTTTCTCTCTCACTTATTTTCTGCAGAGCAGAGGTGTTAAATGGACATGCTTTTCATTCAAGCAGTCATCACAGAGCCCTGTCCATGGTGCTGAAACCACGCTTTCTTTCTTTCTTTCTTTCTTTCTTTTTTCTTTTTCTTCCTTCCTTCCTTCTTTCCCTGCCCATGTCCATTTAAATCCATTCTCCTAAATCCAAAATTCCTGATTCTTGACTTCTGATTTTTGTAGTTCTAACATTTGAAAAATAACAATGAGCATGTGTCAAGTGTATTTAATTTCCTTAGGCAGTTTTTTTAGTTCATGATTAATGGTAACAACACATGACATTTTAAGAGGCATTTAATCAATGTTTTTGTTTAGCAAAGTATATATATATATATATATATATATATATATATATATATATATATATATATCAAACCATCGTGAATACAAAGATTACATTCCATAGAACTTGTTTTAAAGAAGATGTGTGTTTTAAAGTTGATTTTTCTCATTTATGTCATTGACCATTAATAATACTGCTGTTTTTACACTATTTTTCTTTCCTTGATCATTCCTCCCTAAAAAAAAACATAAAGTGTGCTCAGGTCTTGATGTGCTTTGATGGAAATGCCTGAGTCATCCATTCCTGTCTGACCTGATGACTCCCCTAATTACTTACTCTGTCAACCAATCACTACACTTTTAATCACCAGTAAGCCCCACAATGATTATCCTCTCAACCAATCACAGCAAAAGGTCCTAATGGATCATTTTGAGACAAAATGGGCATTTAATGTTTCTTTCTCACTACGGATAATGATTAGGGCATCAAAAGTTCACCCCACGCAGAAAACAAGGTGACAAAAAGATTGTTTGAATATGAATATGTCATCAGCCTAATGATGATATCCTGACATTGTCAGATTTTAATGCATTGACTGAATTTATGTATTCCATTTCGATTTTCTGATGGAAACTATTTTCCATTAGTTTTCATGGCATGTATGACTCCACAAGAAGTGCGTTTTGTCCATTTGATGATTTGTTACAGAATTTCTCTCTTTACCAGTGTCAAAATCCAATGGTCATTAAACATTTCTACAGATGCATTAATTTTTAATTAAAGTACAAGATTGTACAGACATTATTAATGTACAAGCTGTTTGGACTTGAGGATGAAATGATTAATTCAGCATAATGCATCCTCTTTAATGGCAATGTAATGACCCTTTGTGCATTAAATTAAGCATCTCAAGAGAGCATTTTATAAAATACTATTAAATACTAAACTTTGTATGCACCAGAAATGTATATGCTTTATAATATTAAACAGAATTCATATATCTTTGATTCTTCTGTACCAGAGAGACTACTAAACACACACAATGTTGCAGCTGAATAGAATTTATTCATTTTAACTAGGGATAACAGAGGGTTGTACGATACACAGCTAGAGATGAGAAGTAGGCATGCACATATTTTAATTGTGTATATTTGTGATATTACTAAGTGTGTGAGTGAGACACACTGGGTGACCATATAGTCACCGGTAAACAGCTAAAGAATTCAGATCACAGTACTTCCAGCTGGAGTTTTGTGCTTTCTCAAAGAAAGAAAAAAAAAAAAGATAGAAGGAAAGAAAAAGACAAACAACAAAAAATAATAATAAAAAAACTAATTAAATGTTACTTCTCGTGCTTTCTACTAGTTATGTACCTGTACCTCCACCTAGTTCTCACACTGCAAAATATTAGATTTTTAACAAGTATTTCTGTTCTAATTTTACAGCTAAAAAATCACTGAAATGATCAAACATTATTTGAGAATCAACAAGTTACTCAGACTTGTTTCCAAGTAAAATATCTTTAATTTCAGAGTATTTTTCCCCAAAAGTTTGGGATCAGTAACATTTTATATTTTTAAAAGGAGATTTTTTGTTAACCCAAAAGCTGCATTTACTTAAACAAAAATACAGTAAAACAGTACTATTGTGAAATATTATTTCAATTTAAAACAACTGTTTTCTATTTAAATATATTTTGAAATGTATTTTATTCCTGTTATAATAAAGCAGACTTTTCAGCATCTTTATTCCATTCTTCAGTGTCACATGATCCTTCAGAAATCATTCTAATATGCTGATCTGCTGCTCAAGAAACAGTTATTATTATTATTATCAATGTCGAAAACAGTTGTGCTGCTCAACATTTTTGTGGATATACTGCTGTATTTATTTTTTAGGATTCAGATTCAAAAAGTTCATCAGAACAGCATTTATTTGAAATAGAATACTTTTGCAACATAAATTTCTTCACTGTCACTTTTAAAAAGTTTAATACATCAGTGCTGAATAAAAGTATTAATTTATTAAAAACAAAACAAAACAAGAAATCTTACTGACACCAAACTTTTAGTATATACAGTATATTATATGTTGTCTTTTAAGTAAATGTATCTTGTTTCAATTGGTTTTATCCGGTTTATTTTGTTTGCAATTTAATTTTTAATAAATTTTAAAGAAATATTTCAATTTTCAAGGATTTCTATACCCTTTACTGTAAAAGAAGTCAAGGATTTTTATACCCTTTACTGTTAAAGAAGTCAAAAATACTAATTAAAAATACATTAGTAAATTTTTTTGCAGTGCAAGCCAATGTAAATATTCATTCATTGCGCATTTAGAAAGTTAATTATTGACATGTTGCCATTTACTCTACAAGAGTCCTTATTTAGTTCCAAACAAAACAATAATTTTGCTCTAATCTGGATGTAGTTGTCCGTGCTCATTGTGCATCAACACAGAAAACTGCTCTCAGATTAGGAGAAAGTTTTAAAAGCACTTCTAGGTCAGCGATCTGCATTCATCTTCCTTAATTTGGGAGGCAGGTTGTCCTCTGGACGGCCACCAGGCGTGTGTGGAGGACCGTGGGGGTGTGTGGGGATGGCCGCTGGGGTGGGAGGCAGACTTCTCTGGTGGAGGTCCCCCGTGGACATGGCCATGGGCTGAAAACCCACCTTGAGGGCTTTGAGGTGGAATCGTGCCTCTCCGTCAACCTGCCCAGGGCTGGAGCCGAGGCGCTGTAGTTTAAGAGGAAGGTCCCCCGTGCTCGAAGCCTTTTCGGACTGTTGCGAACTCAAGCGTAGCACCTTCCTCTGCAGATCTTCTCTACCAGACGAGCTCATTTTCTGGAGTTTGCTGGGCAGCTTGCAAGAAGCGCTTCCGGGATGCAGGCCTTCCTCACCTGCTTCCAGGCAGTCCATGGAAAACACTCGCTCTCGGTGTGGCGTGACCAGTGGGGAGGGGAGCGAGGATTTCTCCTCGTATTCTTTCACGCTGTAGGGTGGCGTGGGAACCTCAAAGGTGCTGTGAAACTGGGAGTAGTCCACCCGAAAGAAGCC
>SCHK01390190.1:3030-14357 GCA_004124795.1 Poropuntius huangchuchieni | reverse complement strand
CTGCAAGGGGTATGTATATTTATGAGCACGACTGTACCTGTATATCCAACCCAATCTTATGGGAAAAACATAATAGTTTTATGCATTGGTGATTTTCTTTTTTTTTATATATATATGAATTTGTAAATTTTGAATGGTACAAAAACATATGATGTTTAGGAAAAAATAAATAAATAATTAGCATGAAGATTCACCCCCAAACCCTCAGTGGGGCGTAATCAGATTATACGAAAATGTACAATCATACAAATTTGCCACCAATTTGCCAAAACGTAAAATAGTTATGAATTGTATACTCTACCTGAAACTTGGAAACAACAGCCAGAGCACAGGAAGAAGCACCAGAAGAATCAAGACGATACAAAGCCCTGACACCCAGACCAAAGATCCTGGATAACAAAGTTCATAAGGATAGTTATAGCATATAATGCTAAATTCTATAACAGATATTTTATCTGTATCTCATACCTGTAAATGTGTTTTCATCTTTTGAGTCATCTGTGGAGTTACTCACATGTTAATAATGAAAACAATTATCTTTAAATCAGTGTGATTTGGATCTACATTATTGACAAGGAATTTCTTACAGCTCACAGTGATATTGATGGTGTTGCTTGTCTTGTTTTCACCAGGACTCTCACACCAGTACAATCCACTGTTCTTATANTTACAGCTCACAGTGATATTGATGGTGTTGCTTGTCTTGTTCTCAGCAGGACTCTCACACCAGTACAATCCACTGTTCTTATGGTCAATGTCAGTGAAATGACATTCTTCAGGCCTGTCTGTAGATTCTGTGCCATTTAACTGCAAGCATCCAGATCTCGTTTTATTTTCTTGAAGCTTCTTCAGAATCCAGCCTGTTGAATTAATATCTTTAACTGAGCAGCGAAGGGTGAAATTTCCCCCCCTGAAGTGTTGTGTGCTGTCAGGCTGGACCTCTAGAGGCCAACTCGTATCTTGAAATGCTCCATGTGTGAAAAACAGCACTGAAAATTTATCAAATGCAACAATGTTAAAATAAAAAATCATTGTACACTGTGGAGTTTATCAATTAAACCAAGTTAAACATGGGATAAACGTTTAAAAATCAGACCAGTGGATTGTGTTTTAGAGCTGATTCTTAAACAGTCAAATAATTTATGCTAATAAGTTGTATGTACAAAACTCACCTAAGTAACCAGAAACTGACAGAAGTCCCATGTTTTCCTTTAGCGCTGGGTTATTTCTAGAGAACAAGCGTGCTAGACAGACATAATAACAGTGAAATATCCAACAGAACATTAAAGGCCTTTCTTTACTCCGCCTTTTCCGCTTGCTAGAGATGATCTGATAAATTTGTTAACATACTGAGAATTGGGGGTTTCTTCTTTGCACAAATTACCATGAAATATGTCTATGGTAATGGAAAAGAAATGCCTCCTTATCTCTTTAATCCTAATCTGTTTAATAGCCTACCTAAAGAGTTGAAAAAAAAAGAAAATGTCCTGCTGACCTTAGATATTTGTGACAAACTCTTACAGCCTATTGCCACTTTTGTTACATAAAGTCAAAGAAATTGTTTTTAATTTTAACACTGCAAATCTATATGAGCAAATCAACTCCCTCTAGCCTGTGTGTTTTGAAACACTATTAGTTAATTTTTTTTCTTGTTTTTTTGAGTTTTGTCATTTGACATTTTACAAAGCTATTAAATAATTAATTAATCTTAAAGTTAAATAGTTTCTAGTTAAATAGATATGTTCTTTAAATGGCTATTTTCACCCAAATGACACTGCTTTGAGCTAATGCTCATAATTTCAGAATTCATAAATATTTTACATATTTGATTTATATTAATAATTAATTATTATTATTATTATTATTATTATTATTTTAAAGTAGTTATTTATTTTAAGTAGCTAACTTTTAGCAGGAAAACTATTTCATGAACGACAGGATTTGCCCATAAAAATAAGGGGCTTTTATTTTGAAAAACGAATGTGTGGCGTTTGCCTGCAATCTGGCTTCACAATGCTCATTAACTGCATATGGCCAAACGTTACTAGAACCGACCTAAACTAAATTACAGTTATATTTTCTGGCGAGGCGGGACGTCGTTTCCGTGCAACATAAAATGCTGCTGAGGTAAACAGTCACTAGCATTTATTCTGTTCAGCTTTATAGTCAACAGAAATGTCAGTGTAAAAAGAAATTGCCTTTAGAAGGAATTTCAGCTGTTGTGCTCGTATAGCTAACGTTACCTCACCATCTGTTTGCAGTAGTCACTATTAATAATGACTTATTAATATCATTAGCGCGTGCACATGCATGAAATGTTACTACAGTAGCGTTGTTTTGTAATTGTTCATAAAGCATTAGCAGTAACCTATGTTAAAGTTGTGCCACCTGCATTGCATTTTAACGTTTCAGGAAGATTTGAAATGTGTTATGTTCGTTTTTTGTTGCTGCTGTGATGTGTAGATGAAGAAGACGTGATTGCAGGCGTTGTCGGATGCAGGCAGGTGTTGTGATCAGGAGCAGCGGGCAGGACTGCAGGTATGGACACCTGGACACCCAACCCGAGAGCCAAACCCTTCATCCCCCGCCAGCAGCGCAGCCTCTACCTCACCTGGAAATACAGACTCACCAACAAAAGATCAGTGCGACGAATCTGCCAGGTCAGCACATGGCACTTAATAAGATTAACTTTGAACATTTACAATGGGTGGTTTAACGTTAGTTTTCTTTCATTGTTAAGCTCTATTATGTAACCTACAGTTTACTTGTATTTGCATTTGCTACTGTGTCTTTCAGTTGACTTCATTCATTCATTTATGTAATAAATTAACAGAATTAATTTAGCATTCATTATTGAAATAATATATAATAATATATAATTTATTTATACATTTTTGCAGAATAGAGCATGCATTAATTTAAACTACTGTATGTCATTCCATAGAATAATCAATAAAAAAATCTGTTAACAACACAACTGTTGATCCACAACTTTGCCGCAACATCGTAATTACTGACAACATCATAATGTTAGATTGTGGCATTAATAACATTGCCGCAATGAAAGTTTGGTTATTAGTTTACTTTGTGGTCATTTAACGGTCACATGGTTAACTGGGCAGCACTTGATCCTGAGATGGAGTTACGGTGGGGTCCAATGTGAGTCGGACCATACTGAAAATCTGTGATTCAGTATTTGGAAATAAACTTTTTTGCAAAGTAAAATAAGAAATATTTCTAGCCTAATTTACTAATCAAAGCTAATTTGTGACACTGACCATGTGATCTTTGCACAAAAGGTCAAACGTTCTTGCTTCTTGTGAAGCACCAGATGTTCAGTGGAAGATCTCACTGCAAAAATGTATTCTTGTGGTGTTCATGCAGCTTGAAATTTGTGTTAATTTTTCAGTTCAACCTGCACACGACTTGAGTTGTAATGCAGCTAATATAAATTGTAACTTTACAGAGTGTTTATATATTTAAATACAATAGAATTCTTTAAACTGTCCCTATTAAGATAATGTGTGTGTGTTTGCAGGCCAGCGCTGTCCTGTTTCTACTGATCACAGTGTTTGTGAATATCAAACTCATTCTTGACACAAGGAGAGTTGCCAGTGAGGATGATGCAGCTCAAGAGTATGGTAATGTCGATTAATTGCCTTTGTGGAAATTGTTTTATCATGCCTTTATGTGTTAGAGATTTAAAATATTATTATTATTATTATTGTAAAGACATTAAAACATTGTGCTTATTTATTTTTACTAATTTATTTTTGCTGTCATTGAACATTGTCTCAGATGATGTCCTGCCTAACATGGAAACCCCACGCAGACCAGCGAGTGGGAGGAAGGTTTTGGATATTGAGGTGTACTCTAGTCGATCTAAGGTTTATGTAGCAGTGGATGGCACCACTGTAAGTGATTCTTAGCCTGTTTTATATGACAAGACAAATTTGCCACACCATTACCAGATTACACTGTCAACAATATTTGATGTATTTTTACAGGTTCTGGAAGATGAGATGAGGGAGCAGGGCCGAGGCGTACATGTTATAGTTCTAAATCAGGCAACTGTAAGCGCACACATGCACTTCTTCTTTTATCACTCCATCACTCAGACATGATTTAGATTATTTATAATGTTGTATGATAACATTTTGCTGTATCGTCTTCCTTCAGGGTCACGTCATGGCCAAAAGAGTGTTCGATACTTATTCTCCCCATGAGGATGAAGCCATGATCCTCTTCCTCAACATGGTCACACGTGGCAGAATCCTCATCTTCACTATTAAGGTTAAAGAAGTGCCTTTCCCATCCACTTTCATGGTTTTCGATTTGTGTTTTCTTTGACTGTAAGTGTACTTCTTATTGGCCTCTTCAGGATGAGGGGACTTTCCACTTGAAGGATGCAGCAAAGAATCTTCTTAAAGGTTTGGGGAGTCAGGTAGCTGTCACCTTAGGCTGGAGAGATATGTGGACTCTGGTTGTAAAGAAGGGAGGTAAGAACGATGCTTTTTAACTTTTTAATCATGTATTATACCGTTTTTCAAAAGTTTGGAGTTAAAACAACGTTGTGAAATATTATAACAATTTAAGATAACTGTTTTATTATGTTTTAATATATTTAAAAATGTATTTTAATACCACTGTGATGTGATATAAATGAACTATTTATTTTCTAAGGTCAAGTGTATGGGGAGAAGCACTCCAAGTCTCCTGCTCTGTCCACATGGGGCGATCCTGTGCTGCTGAAGACTGAGGTCCAGCTGACAGCTTCTGAAGGTATGTCTGACTCTATTATTATGATTGTAGAGTTTATTTGTTGTATTTATGTTATGGATCGTATTGAAGCTTTCTGTTGACGTTGTGACTCATTTCAGAGGCAGAGTGTCATTGGGCAGACACTGAGCTGAACCGCCGGAGAAAACTCTTCTGCAGTAAAGTGGAAGGATATGGAAGCATTTGTAGTTGCAAGGATCCAGCGCCTATAGAGTTTAATCCTGACCCAGTAAGACACACATCCTGTGACACACATCCTGGTGTATGTTCACTACTGTGTGTGTGCACCTGGATGGGTTAAATGCAGAGCACAAATTCCGAGTATGGGTCACCATACTTGGCCACACACACCACTTCCCTTCCCTTCCCTGTGACTAAAAACCTTTTATATACTACCATTCAGAAATTTGTAGTCAGTGAGATTTTATTTTTATAAATTTTTATATACTTGTATCGAGCAAGGATGCATTAAAGGGGTTGTACACCCAAATATAAAAATTCTGTCATAAATTACTCACCCTCATGTCATTCCAAACCCAGAAGACCTTTGTTCATCTTTGGAACTCAAATTTGAGATATTGAGCTTCCTGACCCTCTATAGACAGCAATGTCCACGAATACCACGTTCAAGGCCCAGAAAGGTAGCAAGGGCATTGTTAAGTTAGTTATTGAGACATCAGTGGTTCAACCGTAATGTTATAAAGCTATGACAATACTTTTTGTGCACAAAAATAACTTTATTCAACAACTTCATCTCTTCTGTGTCAGTCTTCGACACGCGTGGTAGTTGCATTGTTGTCTCTGGAGGGTCAGAAAGCTCTTAGATTTCATCAAAAATATCTTGAATTTGTTTTCCGAAGATGAACAAAGGTTTTATGGGTTTGGAACATCATGAGGGTGAGTAATTAATGACAGAATTTTCATTTTTGGGTCAACTATTCTTTTAAATTGTTTAAAAGTGATGGTCAAAACTGTTACATTGTTAGAAAAAAATTCTATTTCAAATAAATGCTTTTCTTTTTGAACTTAAGAATCCTGAAAAATGCATCACACGTCCTTTAAAAAATATTTAATAATTTCATTCGTCAAGGTATGAACTTTTTACCAAACTGCGCTAAATATGAGCATTTTTTCAACTTTGTCATCTTTGAAAAACTTATTTTATTGTCATACATTTTTTGGTACCATGATATGTGTTTATTTATGGTATCACGAACATCACAATTAAAATGCATGATACAGAGTGTTTGTGTTAAATCTGTGTTGACTAAACTTTTCCATGTCCTGTCTAGCTGCCCAAGAACAATGTCTACAACGTCCCAGTAGCAGTTATAGCTGGAAATAGACCAAACTATCTCTATAGGTTAGTAAACTTACATTTTTTGTACTTTACCACACTACCAAACCACATCATATATCTGCAGTTGAATGGACAATTGAATTAAATCTGTGGCACTTATGTTTTTACATTTGTTTCATACATTTTGTAGCCAACCAAGAATTGTCCGTATGAAATAAATATTTTTATATTTTACATTAAATTGACCAGACGTGACAGTGAAGACACACATTTCACATACTATTATTTATTTATTTTTTTTTTATTTTTTTTGTCTGTGTTGTTTTGATTTGGCTTCAGTGAAGAAGCCCAGAAAATCTGTATATAAAAAAAAAAGCATACCTTGAAGCCATGTTTGTTTCTCTAGAATGCTGCGCTCTCTTCTTTCCTCCCATGGCGTCAATCCACAGATGATCACTGTTTTTATCGATGGCTACTATGAGGTATTGTCTCCTGTTCAAGTTGTTTCCTCTCCTTTTAAATAATTTTTTTTCTTCTCATTTATACATATTTTAAAAAATAACAAAAAGCTTTCTGGTTAGGAACCCATGGATGTGGTGGATCTCTTCGGTCTTAAAGGAGTTCAGCATACGCCTATCAGTATTAAGAATGCTAGAGTGTCACAGGTGATATGTTTGTGACTTTTATCTGAAAATGAACAATTGTGAGAGATGTTTGCAGTGGTCAAATCCTGTTTGTGAATGACCATAAGATGGCACTAATACATTGATGTTCATTTTGTCTCAGCACTACAAAGCCAGCTTGACTGCAACCTTTAATCTGCATCCAGTGAGTAAATGATGAAATTACCTGCTTTACACCTTATATACAGTTACATTGTAAAATGGTTTGCAAGTGTTTGACTGTCTTTGACAAAAAAAATGTTTTAGGATGCAGATTTTGCCATTGTCTTGGAGGAAGACCTGGATATTTCCATAGATTTTTTCAGGTATGCATGTTATAGTGTAATATAATATAGTGATATATTAGTTTATATCAATATATTTAAAATAAATAGTGTGTGTATAATATTAGCTGTGTAAATTAGTAATTTTATTATAATTAATTTAACTAAATTACAACCATGTCCACTAGATGGTAGCAGACTCCCATATTATTTGTCACAGGCCAGATTAGGAACGTGTAAATGCAGAATCATTAAGATCAACTGATCTTAATAGAAAAGATTGAGTAACAACATTTGTCTCATTGTCTCCGAAAGTCTTTTAAATGTGTGATTTATTTCTAATCCAACATTTGTCTCTTAGCTTTCTCAGTCAGACCATCCATTTGTTGCGTGAGGATGACAGTCTGTACTGTATCTCAGCCTGGAATGACCAAGTGAGTGATGGGGGGAAAAAAAGTTTCTTTTCAGTTTTCATTACATGCTATTTTTGTTTTTGTCTTGGGGGGTAAATGCCGCCAAATGCTCTTCTGGTATATATTTCATCTGCTAAACAATGGTTATTGTACCCTCAGCTAAAATTACTGTAAAAGTCTTTAAAGGCCTTCAAGCAGTGCACTTGACCTTGCTGCTGTGCTGTTTTGCAGGGCTATGAGCACACAGCAGAGGACCCGTCTCTGTTGTACAGAGTGGAAAGTATGCCTGGCCTTGGCTGGGTGCTTAAAAAAAGCCTTTATAAGGATGAACTTGAGCCCAAATGGCCAACTCCTGAGAAGGTGAGGCAGCTAATTCCTGCGTTTAGCCTAGAATTTATGTCTAAATAGGTTTTGAAGTTTATGTATTTACAGTTTACATGCAAAACCTCTCAAAAGCAGTGTCTAATTTGGCACAATTTTCCGCTCCATTTGCTTGCACAAAAGCTTCTCAAAGTGATTAATCCCCCTCTCACCATTGGGAAGTGCTGTTCTCACTATGGATCTTAGTATTTTGTTCTCTCATTTTAATAACACTGCTAACCTTTTAAAGAGTCAGTCTGTTGAATTTTAAGAGTGTGTGTAGTGTATATAGTAAATGCAGGAAATGATATTTAAATAAATGCGTATAATGCCTTAATTTTGAAACTAGGAGATAAAAAAGAAGAAAGTAAAAGTAAAATTAAATTTAAAAAAGAATGAAAAATATGGTGAAATAGTTTGCATGCAAATTTAAAATAACTGTTTTCTATTTTCTAACTGTTTAATATATTTTAAAATGTACTTTATTCCTGTGATAATGGCTTTAGTATCACATGATGCTTCAGAAATCATTCTAATAGGCTGATTTGGTTCTCAAGAAACAGTTGTACTGTGAAATCTATACTTTTTGTCCAAAAAAAACTGCATTTGAAATCAGAATCTGTTCTAACATTATAAATGTCGTTTTAGCTCAGTTAAATGCTTCCAAATAAATATTACTGACCCCAAACTTTTGAATGGTAGTGTATCAGTTACCTATATTAAACCTGTCTTCCCTCTTTCATCTATTTGTACTGTTGCTATCCCTTAGCTATGGGATTGGGACATGTGGATGCGGATGCCGGAACAGAGGAAGGGGAGAGAGTGTGTCATTCCTGATGTCTCCCGCTCTTATCACTTTGGCATCATTGGCTTAAACATGAATGGTTACTTCCATGTAAGTGAGACAGTTCTATTTACAACTTATTACATCTACATTTACATTATTTTAACATCTGTGGTTTACTTATATTCTTATATGAACTATTACTTGTAATTTAGTATATTTTTCCATGGAAAACTGAATCTGGGATACTGAATTCTGTGATGTGGCTTTTTTTTTGTCTTTTTCTAACATTTCCTCATTTCTAATAAAATTGTGTGCATGTTTCTCTAAAGGAAGTTTACTTTAAAAAGCACAAGTTCAACACAATTCCGAATGTTCAGATGAAAAATATAGATAGGTATGTATACTTTCATAATAGCCTTCATATTAGCCTTATTTGTATCATTTTTCAGACGTCTTTGATATTCTCTCTGTTTATAGCTTGAAGAAAGATGCATATGAGATTGAAATCCAAAACCTACTACGGTAATGTTTATCTGAAGATCATACTCCTCTGTTGCATAGTTAATGTAGCACTTTAAAATAATTTCATTATTACAACAACTGCAGTAATCATTTGTGTCTGCAGTGAGGCCGAGGTTCTGGACCACAGTAAAAACCCATGCGAAGATTCATTTATCCCAGACACAGAAGGAAAGACCTTTGTAATGTTCATTAAAATGGAGCAAGAGACAGATACAAACACCTGGACAGAACTGGCAAAGGTATATTGAATTTTTGAAGATTTTAATCTATATGAGATTTCAGTTGGGTATCTCACATAACAAATGGCTGCATTTCAGAGCAGGTTAGCCAGTAGTTACCCTGCATGTTTTGTTACGATGAATCTTAGCAAAGTGGGGTTTTATTGCGTGTTTTTATGTGAACTAAAGGTGCAAATGTCTGCCTATTGTTTGAAGAGCCTGCAAGGGTAGATAAATGGCTTATAAACACTGAGAGAGGAAATATATAGAAAGAAAGAAATCAAATCTGAGGTGAGGATATTAAAACTGTAGTATTAGGTTATGGCCTTATCCTGTTTACTGCTTATAGTGCCTGCACGTATGGGACCTGGATGTACGAGGTTATCACAAAGGACTCTGGAGGCTCTTCAGAAAGAAGAACCATGTACTAGTAGTGGCTGTTCCAATCTCGCCATACTCGTGAGTATATATTACATTGTTCAGGTTAGTCAGATTACAGTTGTATGCCGCAAACATGATCGCAGATTCTCAGTTGGATTTAGTTTGGGGCCTATTATATGACTTTTTGTTTTTGAGCTTACATATATTATATTTATTTATTTTTTATGTGACATTTTGTCCATGACCTTCACAGAATCTTTTTTTTTTTTTCCCTCCAGAGTTAAGAAGCCCAATAACGTCACTCCCATTCACTTGGAGCCAGCACCTAAAGAGGAGGGACCTCCTGTGGAACAGATTTAGAACAGTCCTAATCCCACCCAAAGGGTCTTTTTCTAACCACTAACAGACAAGGCCTATGTCAGGCTGATAATGGGCCTTGTGTTACTCTTCAGGCTGTTGCGAGACAAAGGGGATGAACCTGACTGAACCGTCCTGTGCTGGTAGCCTCTAGGAACTGCAGGCTTTTTTAACTAGAATGATATGAGTGTGGATTTCTAAAAATGGTGTGTGGTGTGACCTTCTCGTTTTGTTGGTATGTATTTTATAGTGGAAGCTTTTCCTGAGGTCATGAAATTTCATATGTGTTTATGCTGGAAGGTTTGACATTAGAAGAGAATTGATAGATGTATTAAAGATTTACTGGTACTATGATAAAAGCCAGTGCTGGTTTGAGTTACTGAATTGTGAGAGCAGATAACGTCAAACCTGGACACTGCGAAAAAGGGATTAAGAGAATATGGCAGACATAAGATACTTTTTTTTGTTTTGTTTTTTTTTTAACACTACTGAGTGCTTTGGGCCGTCCTGCACATGCGTTTTAACTTATGTCTATTTATTTTGTCAATATTAAGATAACTAGGTTTATTTTTACTTAATGGATTCACTTTTACACAAGAAAAAAATGCATTAAGAAACAAAAGGCTTAAATTTGTTTACAAATTAAACTATGTACAGACATATATATTTTTAGAACAAAATATTATCATATTTTTTAGTGTTTTTATTGGTTCTTTAGTGGCACAAGCAGTATACCTTAACTACTTATAATGACCTGTATTGGACTGCACAGTGGAAAATTTAGTTTTAAACTCTTTTTTTTTCTTTTTTTTTTTGTAAATGTTGTGCTATGATGGCCCTTCAGCAACAGCTTTAAGAATCTTCTTTCCCAGAGAACGACAGGTGATGCTGCTTATGTGAGATCTATGTGTTCACACAGCCACTAAAGAGCCTTATAAGAGTAGAATGGAGGATTAACACTTGAAATCAATGCAATCTCAGCTGCATCGTAGATCTGCCCTGTGTTGATGTGAGTTACTGTGTGTGAAGATATTGGTGAAAAATTGATTTTTCATGCAATAATGTCCAAATCATTTCATGGAGGAGATTTCAAAATAGATTGTTGTGGGTTTCTGGGTTTCGGTGATCGGTACTGATATCGCTGCAGAAGTTTTATTTGTGGTGCCACTAAACATTTTCATAGTGTCTGGAACATGTGCAATACCATAATAGAAATGTTTTTCATCTCAACATATTATTTTGTACTCAAGTTTGCAGAGATTGT
>SCHK01390179.1:0-13314 GCA_004124795.1 Poropuntius huangchuchieni | reverse complement strand
CAATTTTCATTTTTGGGTGAACTATCCCTTTAATGATTTTTGGAGGGTGTCATGATGACTAGTTACAAATATACTTGAATCAGATATGCAATTAAAGAGTTCAGATGCAAAATGCAAATTTTCTTCTAAAATGAGGTTGTTGTTTTTTATCAGGTTCCATGTGTAGGTTCAGTCATTTCACTTTTAATGGCAATGAATAGGTTTTTTGCATTGCCATTAAAGTGAAATAGCTGAACATAAACATAGAAGCCTCAGAAAAAGGCACTTTTTCAGAGGCACTTTTGCATCTCTTCAATTAAAATAGTTTATTTTTAATCTTAATAATTTCAGTTGGCCCAAATTTAGAAAAATAAGCCTAACCATATAATGCAGCTCCATAAAAAAAAAAAAGACTGTAAACGGTTTGACAAAGCATTACATGTAATTTTGCCGTAAAATACTGTCAAATTCATGTTTTGTAATTATAAACTCTCTATTACCATTATAATTTATGCTGAAAAACAGCAATAGGACACAATTATATTTTAGTTGGATAGTTAAAGTTGTTATCAGTAATGTTCATTTTTTATTTGATTATTTTCTGCCCATGTTTTATGGACATCTTGGAATTACCGTGAACTCCTTTTGTGCATTTCTATTTTACCACCTGTATTATCATAGTGGATAGGAGAACATTTTATGGTAAAAAGCAGATTTTAGTTCAAGTAGATCAATATATTGACATTGTATCACTAAAAAGTATTTTTATTGTGATTTCTTAGTAATTAATTTTTTAAAGTTTTATTTACACTTAATTTTTAAAATATTTTTTATATTTATGTTTCATATATATTTTTTATATATTCTGAGTGATTATAATTAATAAGTCAGTGTTTGCAAATATTTCAGTTATGATTACAAAGCCTCACATTTCAAGTAATGTTTAATTACAACCACTTGACTGCTTCATTAATGACAGCAGGCAGCCCACTTTTATTGTATAAATATAGAATAAATAATAAGCATTTAAGACATTATATGTGCATATGTAATGAGGATAAGCTGCTTCTTTTATTAATGCTTAGCAACAAAAACATTACACATTACTTGCTGCAAATGCAAAGTAAATGTAAATTGGTTACATCAGACAAATCATTCTAGACGGCCTCTATGTTGGACATGCATAGGGAGGAGTCTCTCTGTGATGCCACATTGGCATGGTTTCAATAAAGCTGCTTAGGGTGAGTTGGGGTAAGGTGGGGGGTGTTGTCTGGGTGTGTAAAATAAGCAGCATTAGCTTCGGACCCATCAGACAGGCTTAACTTAACGATAGGAACCATGCAGATCAGGATGCATCTAGGAATCGTCTTTGGTTTAACGCAGAACTGAGCGTAAGGAAAGAGAGGGTTGTGTTGCAGAGTGCAACAGAAAAGGGAATAATGGTGACACTGGCACACTTTGCTGCATGGAAAGAGTAAAACCAGTGTGTGATTTAAGAAGAAAAATGAGTGCAGGGATATAAAGTGGAAGGAGCGTGATAGCAATAGAGCAACTGTGAGCAGATATATGAGACTGGAGTGATTAATGGTTCAGCTGCTAAAAGAGCCAGTGCAGATCTACTCCCAATAAGGACAGCTTGGCTGGGCCAGTGCAGGGCAATGTTCTCAAACAGCGAGAGAGCTAATCTATATTTCTAAATGTGATGAGGCCAAAGTCAATAGAACCACTAAAACCCCATTTTTATCTCTCCCTCCCTGTTGTCTCTGCTCAACCACACTTTAAAAGTTTACATGACACTACTGAATTCAGTTTGTATGTCAAGACACTCCTGTCTGAAACTGACGGCAAGATGCAAATCCAAGATATCTAACAAGTTCAGTGAGTTAGATGCAATGCTTTTCCAATTATAACTCTCCAAGAAACAAATTAAACAATTACAGTTTTTTAACTATTACCCATCTTAAATACATGGTAATAGACTTGAGAATTATCAATACGGATGCACTGTACTGTAATTAATCATTTATATAATTTAAATAGATAATTCCACTAATTGTGATAATATTGCTTAGCTTCACTTTGTCTAATAAATGACATAATATTGGGAGAAAAAATAACAATTTATAACATTTCTCTGTCAAAACATGTTTTTGTGCATGCAAAAAGTAGCCAATAACGGCCTTTATACAAAATGGAATGATTTTACATATTCACATTTATCTGTAAATAATATTATTCATATTAATAATAATAATATAATATATACAACATATACAACATATTATTGCAAAGTATATTAATAAAATATAATTTTAATAATATATAACAATATATAATATATTCAGGGTGCTTACCACAAAACAGCAAGGCACTGTTTTGCTTTGTTTTGTTTTGTTTTGTTGTTTTTAGGCCAGTGACGTAAACAATGAAATACTCATAGAGACACATATGAAGAAGAATAAACCATTATTAATTATTATTATTATTTAAAGAAAGAATAGTCAGAGCCAAAAGAGATTGAAACTGGTGAGGGATGCAAAGAAAGTTTTTATATTAAAAATACATATATATTTATATATATATTTTTAAAAAATCCATACAGATAGTGAAAGCATGATATCAAACAAAAAATAAAATAATGTCATCAAGTTTTTTAATCAATTCAAATATAATGCAAAAAAACACAGATGTGCAAATCAGCTGATATTCCAATGAAAATCAATCATGTGGGAAAAAATAGTGTGTTTTCTAAAAATGAGGCACAATGTATTTGTTCTAGACAAGCACCTTTCATTAAAGTATAAATAACTGAAGATGGCCAGAGGTGGAGAGGCTTTAGTCTAAGCAGACAGGTTATGGGAGAGCAGTGCTAAGCATAGAGAATGCAATGAACATGTCTGCGTGAAGCCCCTCCAACACCCCCAGGTGACGCTCACAGCACAGCTGTTAAATCTAGCTCTTATAGCTGTGCTTTCAAGGAGGAATTCTGTAAGTCGATGGGTGTCTGTTGGTAAGTGTATGGACTGACTGTATAGAAGTGTGATATGTAACACAAAACAGAGCCTGCAAAGCGTCAGTATGTGAATCAAATGCTTAATGACCTTTCCACTGACAGTAAAAGCAAAGCGAGAACATATCTGGCACCTTAGCGCTAAACCATATGATGCAATTACAAGTTATTCAGCAATTTTTTTTTGTTTTTTTTTTCACAGAGATTTACAGACCCATACTGCTGCACTGGACAAACACANTAAAAGCAAAGCGAGAACATATCTGGCACCTTAGCGCTAAATCATATGATGCAATTACAAGTTATTCAGCAATTTTTTTTTTTTTTTTTTTCCACAGAGATGTACAGACCCATACTGCTGCACTGGACAAACACGCTACATGTGGGGTAATATGCATGCATTTCATGTATAAATGAATTGGTCACATTAAATTCTGAGGGCAGAGGTCAATAGACAGGCAGAGGGAGGGATGGACAAACGAGGGTCTCATAACTGAGTCAGTGCAATTCAATCTGGCGAGATGGCATGGGGAAAGAGACAACCTTGCAACCTAGCACTAAACATAGTGCCTGTAGAGTAAGCCAGCTGACCAACTCTGATTTCAACAGAAGGGACTGCAGCGGATGTGCATATAGGTGCTCAGAATCTCAAGTAAATTTAAGCTTTTTATAAAAAAGAAAAAAACTATGACCTACAGTAAAAGCAAAGGGAGAACATATCTGGCACATTAGCGCTGTGACTCAATGACAAGTTATCCAGCAATGTTTATTTTCACTAAGATTTACAGACACATTCTGCTGAACTAGAAAACACACCACATGTGGGGTATCATATTTGCATGTGCATAAATGATTTTAAATACGATCAGTTTTTTATACAGTAAGAAACTAGGGAGAAAAACTAGAATTGTAGCAGGGTTACATATTTAAAATGAATTTAAAATAATTTCCATAAATATTTTCAGAATTATGAAATTGTTGCATGATTTTAATTGTTGGATACAGTTGAGAAAGCCAAGCCCTCTGAGAAAAGATAGGCCAAAATCACAATTTTAAGGTACAGATGTATTTAAAACGAGCACATTTTTAATGCTAGATTCATGGAATGTTCGCTAAAATAAAAAGTTATCAGATACCAAATTTTACCCTATTTGTAGGAAGTGAAATATATAAAGATCACACATCAACATCACTTTTGTCATGGGGTCGCGGGACACATCCCACCTCTGCTTCTTATGTAAGATCAAATGGAATAAACCAGCTGTCTGTTAAAACCGACTGTATCACGTCTCCTGTTTCATTGCCCCTGGGCCTCAGCAACTTGACTTGCTGACGTCTAATTTGAAAGGTGAGTTGGCTGGGTTATACTGTTAACTTTAAAAACCTGAAGTGGAGACCAAACACAATCTGAATACTTATGTCACATGTAAATTTGTTTGAAAGCATGTGCATCGTACAATCCTGAAATACAACAGCTATCAGATAGCAGGAGACCGTCATACACATTCAGCTAAATATATCTCATGGTCCTCAGCTGACTGTTGCGTTATACAACAATGTGCAGACAGGTATTGACAAGTGCAATAACCTAAAGCAAAATACTCATTTGCAAGGCATTTATTATATGTGTGGTTCATTATCTTTTAAAACCTGAGATAAAAGAGAATAACTGCTCTCAGAACCAATTCAAAGACTGAAGACTGTGGCTGTATTTTTGACACAGAGCTTTCAGAGGTCATGCCTTACGCATGGGGTTCAAAGAAGGTGCCATTATAACCCCTTTGTCCAAACAGCTGTAGACAACCCTAGGTCTAATGCTTAGAAGGTTGTCTACATCAAATTACATTGCATGTAGACGTGATACTCCGCATGTAGACTCTGCAGCGGCCCCCTACTCCTTATTATTTCCTAAAAGACATATGTGTTTGCTGTTATGAGATAAGGGGGGTTTCTCTGTTCATGGGGACCCCCACACACCCCGTTATGCCCACTCTCTGCTGGTGACTGTCCTCTCTCACTGCTAGGCATGCTATGGTGTTAGATGCATGGCTGCTAATTTTGGAACAGACTTTGTGCTTGAGTTTTTTCCTTTCCCCTTTTAGCCCTTGACTTCTCCACCAAATCCAAAGGCTCTCCTGCAATATAGTGTTTTTTAAACTGCAGAGATTTGGTCATCAGCAAAATAGGTCATTTTGATTTGTCTTTGTACTTATTTTCATATCAAGTAATCCTTAGGTAATAAAAATAGAAGTTTAGATCACATCGGGGTCTAGATACAAATGGGATCTGGCAGTTTCTGGCACAAGAAGGGGATAATGGTTAAACTAAGTTTGTCACATTGGGATGCACAGGCAGGGTGTAACTGTGAAATTGGACCCTGGGTATTAATATAGAGTAAGGGGGATGGTTGAGTTGTCCTCTTTCTTCTTTCTGTACTGTACAGACTTTAACAAACCTGTCCCTTCACTGATGTTACAGGATTTTTTTTCTTAACAGGGTTCCTGAATATTCCACCCTGTCACATGCTCAGTCATGTGCTCTTGAAGTATTTCCCAGGGAGGGAACCACAAATGAACCAATGCATGCACACTTGTGTTTTACTTATGCAAAAGAAAACTCCAGTGTTTTTCCTTGGGATTGTAGGGTTGAATGAAATAGATAAGAAATAATTAGTCCTGATCATAGATGTCCAAATTGGTATAGTTACAAGACCATAAGGCTGTGGATATGTCCAAAGGCAGCTGTGTTCTGGCTTTTCTGCAAGGGAGAATTAGTTTTATTTATGTAGGACACTGGTTTCAGATGGGCTGATAAAGCACCACAGCATCATGTCAAATGAGACATAAGAACAAATTCAAGTGATCTTTAGAGGAAACTAAACTGAATGACTCCAATGCTTATTTCTCTGGAGAAATGGAATCATAAAATGTAAAAATGGAAAGAAGTAACTTCTGTGATAACTCCATTTAACCAACTACTAAACTGTATGGACTGGATTGCGTGATGTCACATTCTGCCTATGAAAACCATTCGGATGATTATGCAAAGTGCCATATACCCACATATTCTTACAGGTATAAGTCATAGTTGCAATTTTTATATTACTAGCAATGGTTTAAGTAGTATAGATTACTAACTGGACACTGAGAACGCTACTGGGTACAGTACGGACTGTCTTCACCTCAAGGGACACATGATGCCTTCTCTTACGCAAAGCATATCTTACAAGCATGGGCGAATACAGGGCTAACTACTAATTTAGTAAGAACAGTCAATAATGTATGCTATTTCATAAGTAAATAATATGTTTTAGCATAAAAAGTGAAAATACCATATAAAGGCATTTTTATCTCGTGCATTCATGAAAGTGGATATTATGATACGTTTTGTTGTGGGCCTTTGTTTAAATTTTTAGCACTTTTTTGCAATTTCTCTGTAAAAGAATAAAGTAGCAAAGACCGTTTTAGGCCTCAACACAATACTACTATATAAGAAATAACTGAATGCATTATAGGACGTAAAATGAGGAAATGAAGCTTCTTTGTGCTTCTACAGTGTCTTCGAGTTATTTCATAACTGAGCAAGACAGAGAACAGGCCACTGTGAAGGGGTGGGGACAGCTGTCTCCTCGTCTCGGGTGTTGTGATGTAGCTTCTTTCCTTTTAGAAACTGAAACCCCTATCAAGGACCGCAGCTGTCCAATGAGATTCAAGCATGCTTGAGCCGAGCAACCAATGGGCAGCAAACATCGAAGTATATAAACCAAGGTCTGACATCTTGCAAAGTTGGGCAACCCCTACATTGGCTTGGTGAACAGGATCTGATCCCAAGGACTGTTACCTTTTCTCCCATACAGGTAAACTCAGCTATGGTTTAGAAATTTTACAAGGGTGGGTATAAGGGGTATTTGATGAAACATGAAAAAACTTCAACAAAAAAGGACATAATACATTGCAGCTTTATGTGCAGTTGTATTTCCCCATACATATTAATCAAACCTCATTGGTGTTAATGACTGGATCCTTGATGCACAATATCTGGATTCTTCTGGAATTACTCTCTTGATTGTTGGAGTATTAGAAATGTTCAGTTTCATATTTTTATAAACTTGCTTTGCTCATGGCAGACCTGTAGAAAGCTTGTCCTTGCCTGATAAGCGTCAGAGAGTCACAATGCATTGGAAAGCTATTAAATAGGCAGTCTGGAGTAGATTGCCGTCTATGGCAGGAATGATCTGTGTGTCCGTGACACCTGCTGTAATTCAGTGCAAGGTCATGTCATCTGGGGGAATTTATAGCTGAAGTATTTTACTTAAGTCTATTTATAATACTATACTATATAACAGATATTGCATTCTTTTTGTATGAATGCAACTGTATGCAAAAGAAGTGAATATGTGGACAAATAGATTAATCACTCCTAAACTGTAAGCGTTTGATATTTCTAACATTTTGTTTATTACATTTTGCAAAAGCTAAATTGACATGGGCATAATACCAATTATGGGTTCGTGTGTGCATGCTCCACCCCCAGCAGAAATTAGAGAGGTGAATGTGCTATCTGCTTTGAGTGACGGGAGTGAGTTTGGCACCCATGCTAAAAATATCACCTGCTGTCTGATGCACATAAGCATGCGAGCTATTCAACCACCACTCCATGTAGAAATATGAGGTGCTGGTTAGACATAGCACCATATTTTGTTACTAGGAGACTGAAGTTTACTTGGGACACAAAATATAGTAAGCATTAACCTTGTCTGCAACTGTTGGCATCTTAATCTGGAAACTAGCGCTGCTTATCCTTGAACGAACGCAAATGGGTAGTTTCAATGTCAGCATTGAGAGACGCTGGTTCCCCTTCTTTCTTGGGTCCAATGAGTAAGCTACACCTTAGTAGGCCTGGGACAATGTTCCTGGTTGCCCACCCTGACAACGGCTCTGCAGACAAGATTTGCAGATTTATCTAAGTCTCCAAAGCACATAGTGAGTACTTTGCGAACTTACCTTACTACTTGTCTATTGGCAGATCGCCGGAAAAGTGCAATCATGACTAAAAACTGCAACAACGATTACAAGATGAAGTTCGCTATGGAGGAGGAGTACCCTGACCTCTCCCAGCACAACAACCACATGGCCAAGGTCCTGACCAAGGACATCTACAACAAGCTCAGGAGCAAGCAAACCCCCAGTGGATTCACCCTGGATGACTGCATCCAGACCGGTGTGGACAACCCTGGTAAGTAGAACTATTCCCCCATAGTGGCCGATCTCTTGAGATACCACAAGCACATTAAAGCACTACCTTTTGATCCCAATTCAAGGCCATCCCTTCATCATGACCGTCGGCTGTGTGGCTGGTGATGAGGAGTCCTACGAAGTCTTCAAGGAGTTGTTTGACCCCATCATTTCTGACCGTCACAGTGGCTACAAGCCCACCGACAAGCACACTACTGATCTGAACTGGGAGAACCTGAAGGTACGATAAAGTTCTTTACATTATCATGGCTGTTTTACTCTACTGTGGCTGATGTTTACCTGTGCGCAGGGCGGTGATGACCTTGACCCCAACTACGTTCAGAGCAGCCGTGTGCGTACCGGCCGCAGCATCAAGGGATTCACCCTGCCTACCACCAACAGCCGTGGTGAGCGTAGAGCTGTGGAGAAGCTGTCCATTGAGGGTGAGTCTCAGTGACATTATGTCCTGACATCCACAAAGCAACATGCATGGTCTTACTGATGTTCCTCTCACAGCTCTGAACAGCCTGGATGGCGAGTTCAAGGGCAAGTACTACCCTCTGAAGGACATGACTGACAAGGAACAGGAGCAGCTCATTGCTGACCACTTCCTGTTTGACAAGCCCGTGTCCCCCCTGCTGTTGGCTGCTGGCATGGCTCGCGACTGGCCTGACGCAAGAGGCATCTGGCACAATGACAACAAGACCTTCCTGGTGTGGGTGAACGAGGAGGATCACCTGCGTGTCATCTCCATGCAGAAGGGTGGCAACATGAAGGAGGTCTTCAAGAGGTTCTGCGTCGGCCTGCAGAAGGTAAACCCCATTACTTTTAATCCTTCGGTCATCTAATGTGAAGATAAGCAACCAAAGGCCTGATTCCTCATTGTATATTGCAGATTGAGGACGTTTTCAAGAAGCACAACCACGGTTTCATGTGGAACGAGCATCTTGGTTTCGTTCTGACCTGCCCCTCTAACTTGGGTACCGGTCTGCGCGGTGGTGTGCATGTGAAGCTGGCCAAACTCAGCACACATGCCAAATTTGAGGAGATCCTGACCAGACTGCGTCTTCAGAAGCGTGGCACAGGTGGGCTTGAAATCGCTGAACGTATAAAATGGCAGAGAGTTACACTGTGATCATTATTTTGAGGGACTCTTTGTGCTTCTATTATGCAGGTGGTGTGGACACTGCCTCTGTCGGTGGTGTGTTCGACATCTCCAACGCTGACCGTCTGGGCTCCTCCGAGGTGCAGCAGGTGCAGCTGGTGGTCGATGGTGTGAAGCTCATGATTGAAATGGAAAAGAAACTGGAGAAGGGCGAGTCTATCGATGACATGATCCCTGCCCAGAAGTAAAATGGCAAAAGTGCTTTTCTTTTTTTATTTGTTCTTTCAAGCAGTCATGCCATCTTGACTTTTCCAAGAGACACTCCACCCTGCTCCCTTTTTTCCTACTTTTTTTCTCTTTCCTTTCTTTCCTGTTGTCTTCTTTTTCCTGCACTTTTCCTTCTTATCTTCCTGTTCCTCCTGTAACATCCTGGGATCAAACCTCCACATAGCTAGAAAACCCTAGCTATGTTGTATTCACCTAAACTTTTTTTTTGGTTGTACAAAGTTAATAAACGGCCCCATGTAACAATCAACAAGTGTTTTAAGTCTTTACGTTCTTGACAAGTCTTGATCTTTACTTATGTGCATGTAATGTGTAATATAATTGTGGGGGATCCATTCAGAATTTTCAAAGCTGAACATCAAAACATAATTGGAATTTTATGCACACTTTCATGAGTACAGTCAGCTAAGCTGACCCGAAGGTCATTGTGAACACTAAAATATGAGTATTTTGTGCAGAATAGCACAATGACTGTCAACAATAGTCTTTCAGTTATTATAAAGCCAGATCACATTTGTTTAATTAACAAGTTAGAATATTTGCGAATCTTACACAATATATATTCAATCTTTAATGCAATAAATTAATAGAAATTGCTGGTACAGAGGCAAATATGTTTTAGATAATTACTCGAATAACTAACACACTTACAGAAAAAGACCAAAGATTAAATTGTAAAGTGTGATTTGAAAAGCACACATACACTAATCCAAACTAGTTCATACAAAGTTCATACCTGTATCTCTGGATATCTAATTTAGAGCTACCAAATGAGTATGATTTGGTTTCCAAAAAAAAAAGATTTAATTACTCTAGATAATAAGAAATCTATTGTTACTGTATGTATTCCTTATATATTCCCAATATATTTCCTTAAAGGAATAGTTCACCCAAAAATTAAAATTTGATATTTATCTGCTTACCCCCATGGCATCCAAGATATAGGTGACTTTGTTTCTTCAGTAGAACACAAACAAAGATTTTTTTACTCAAACCATTGCAGTCTGTCAGACATATAATGAAGGGCAATGGGATCTAAAGCTATGAGAGAGAAAAAAAAACATGCACAGACAAATCCAAATTAAACCCTGGGGCTCGTGACGACACATTGATGTCTTAAGTCTCAAAACTGAGAAACTGAACAGTATTTAATTATTTTTTACCTCTGATATACTGCAATGTCTGTGAATCTGTAAGCTATCCTGGGCGTTGTCCTGTTCATGCTTTGAGGCGGATCGCAGACTTAAAATCGCATTACCGCCACCTATCTCTCAAATAGACCATTGACACTTTATGTACAATCTCAATTGATTTAGGACATCAATGTGTCGTCACGAGCTGCAGGGTTTAATTTGGATTTGTCTGTGCATGTTTTTTCTTCTCTCATAGATTTAGATCCCATTGCCCTTCATTATATGAAGTTGATGAGTTAAAAATCTTTGTTTGTGTTCTACTGAAGAAACAAAGTCACCTACATCTTGGATGCCCTGGGGGTAAGCTGATAAACATCCAATTTTCATTTATGGGTGAACTATCCCTTTAAAACTTGCATCCAAGCAATTATCTTAAATTCTGAACTGAACAAAATAAACAGACAGACAAATCACTGGATTTCAGACAAATGTTGTATTAATCATTCTTGCATTTTCTCACATTGCACAGCTCAGACATATTCCAATCTTGACGATGACGAATTACAATGTCAAATCAGAGATAAACAAAGTCAACAGTCTGTTTGTGGCCATTCAGCAGAGTGCACTTCCGGCAAGATAACAGAGGTTTCTCATCAGCGTAACGCATACAAGAGCAACACAAAGAGCACTGTGTCTCGACTTGGCTCAACAGGATAAATTGCACCATTTGAAGGGAGAACTGCTTTTAAACAGATGATGAAGCTCACTCAGCCCTAAAGTGCTACGGTGTGACCATGTAATATGACGAATCTAAAAACAAGGAGGCTCAGGGAAGCAGACATCACCTACTCAACCTGCATCACTGGCAAGTTTGACAACCAACAAAAAATGAGGAGAAAACGCTATCACTTTCAGCACTTGCATTGTCAGCGGCTCCGCATGTTGTCTACGGTTCGAAATGGTGTGGCTTTCACACGTGGTTTTTGTGAATATGGTTATTTAACGAGGATAAAATTAAACATACTCTTCTCGCCGGCACAGCGGAAGATTAGAAATCAAAAAATGAGTTAAATAGCAGCAGTTAAAAAGGAATGACAATGTACAGAGTGAACACGTGACAAAAAAATGGGTGTTAAAAAACAACATGGCTAAGATACCAGGTAAAATCAGCGGTAAAACAGGCCTGGTAAAGGGAGTTCCTTCAGCAGGGCTTTTGTGTGAGAAGGTGCCCAGTTCTCAATGTATGTGTGCCAGTCTTTCTAGGCTTAGAGGGGGCGGGGGTGTGGGCAGGGCTACGTCCACTCATCCCATCTTTCTGTCCCATGCTTTTGTCCCTGCCCTCCACCCCCTCTTGCCCTCAGAGTTCGAGTTCTTTGGACACTTTGGTGGCGATGTCCCGAAAGGCAAGCGGTGCCCCCCACAGGCGCTTAAATCGAACCCCGCTGGTCTCGGCGGGGCCGTTGGGCAGCTGGCACACCTCCGCTTCGAAGGCGACGCGGGAGCCGGCGGCTCCGTGGGTGCAGGAGAGGAGGAAGGGCCCGGCCTGGTGGACCTGGCAACCGCAGCCCTGCGCCGCCTCCCGCAGAGCCAGAACCACCTCGGCCGGGTCCCGCGGGCTCCGCACCTTCACATCCCAGCCGCATCGGGGGGTCCGGGGCTCTGTCGCTTTTTGATACCCAGATAGATAGCGACTGTGGAGGGAGGAGGAGGTGAAATGAAAGGGTGGGCGGTGACGTGAATGTGCGGATGGGGGGTGGGTGGAGGGGGGACAAGAGAGAAATATATTAGAAACATGTAAGAGCAAAAAAATATTGACTTCATAGAGACTATTAGACTAGACTACTAGTCTGTGATATTATTTAAAAAGGTAACACCTTATAGTAAAGTTCTATTTGTTTACACTGGGTAGAGCTTTGGGTAACATCAACTAACAAGAATCAAGTTTTTTTGCAATTAAATATCTAGATTAATGTTCATTTTCAATATACATTACTGTTTATTGATAATTCCTTTCAGTTCATATTACATTTCAACTGTTTTAATTTAAAACTTTTCGAGAAGAAATTAACAATCTAGATTAATACCTGCTTTAAACATATTGTTTATTGTTAGTTTATGATATGTAATGAACCCTGTGGTAAAGTGTTACCAACAAAATCAAAAAAGTAAATAGTTTGAAATAAACATCCTAAAAAAGTCTGAAAGCCTTCTACAATCAAAAAAGAGAGGAAATTTTCAGATAAACGCTAAAACCTGTTACCTGTCAGGAGACACTGGAGTTCTTCAGGATAATAAAACCATTTTCAAAAACAGTTACAATCTGAGCATTATTTAAATTCAGTGTGACTATCAGAAAAAGCTGGAGAACAGTTTGGAAGGCCTGAATAAAATGTGAATGCCATTAATTTAAAAAAAATGTCAAGACATACACTACCATTTAAAAGTTTTGGGTCTCTTTATATATGCATTTTCAATGTTTTTGAAAGAAGTCTCACCAAGGCTGCATGTATTCGATCAAAAATGAAATATTATTACAATTTTAATATCCATTGTCTTTTTTTGTTTTTC
>SCHK01390174.1:0-10952 GCA_004124795.1 Poropuntius huangchuchieni | reverse complement strand
TTAGTGTACTGATGAATCACATACGGGGAATGCCTTCTTAGTGACGGAAAATACGTGAAATGAGTTGTTTCTGTCTTTTAACGTATTTGAAACGTATTTGAAACGTATTTGAAACGTATCTGAAACGTATCTCGTAACTCAGTTTGTAACTCGTAACTCAGTTACGAGTTACGAGTAACTCGACTCGTAACTCAGTTTGTAAACAAACAAAAAAACCAACAACAAATGGTATGAAACACTTTGCTTCAATCATTCAACGTATTTGAAACGTATCTGAAACGCAATTTAAACACTGTACTAGAAGAATATTCCAGTTACATACAAGTCTGTCAGTCACAAGCATTAATTCTGATTCATAACTCAGTTTGTAAACAAATATATGAAATAATTTTTAAAATCATTTAAATTATTCGAAACATATTTTTCCGAAACGTAATTTAAACACTGTACAAAAACAGTATTCCAGTTACATACAAATTTGTCGATCACCATAAGCAATATTTTTTCTTTTAGAATGCCGCTTGTAAACAAATATATGAAATACTTTCTTTCTATTTTTTAACATAGTTCAAATTTATTTTAAACTGAATTTAAAAAACTGTACAAAAAGCTTATTCCAATTAAATACAAGTCTGTCAGTCACCACAAGCGATAATTTTGACTCGTAACTCAAATATATGAAATCATGTCTTCTTATCGTTTAACTTATTTGAAACGTATTTCCGAAACGTAATTTTAACGCTTTACAAAAACAATATTCCAGTTACATACAAATCCGTCGGTCACCACAAGCAATCATTTTCATTTAGAATGCAGTTTGTAAACAAATATACAAAATACTTTTTTTCTATTATTTAACATAAAAAAATTGTACAAAAAGAATATTCCAATTAAATACAAGTCTGTCAGTCATCGCAAGCAATAATTTTGGCTCGTATCTCAGTTTGTAAACAAAAAATAAAAACTAAATTGTTTCAATCTTTCAATGTATTCGAAACGTATCTGAAATGCAATTTAAACACTGTACAAAAAGAATATTCCAGTTACATGTAAGTCTGTCAGTCACCACAATAGCATTAATTTTGACTCATAACTCATAACAAATAATATTCTTCCTATTGTTTAACAGACTTGAAATGCACTTCAAATGTAATTTAAACACAGTTGCCCTGTTGATTTCCATTGCAAGTGCATTTCTACGAACAAGTTTGTTTTGTTTACTTGTATTAGCAAGAAAGTCATTTTTTAAGCGTGCAAATGACGGTAAAGCCAAGGCATTGTAATCCTGTATCAATACAGATTGCATAATTCCTGCTATAATGCACACATGAATGATCCCAGAATGCATTATGTACAGAATGAGCAGTAAATGATGCACTCCGCCTGACTGACTGCCTCTCCCATGGGCGGCCCGACGCGGGCGACGCTTACGGTTGGGTGGCGGTAGAGAGTCGACTTATTTAGTATTCTATTCAGACTCAGATTGAATTTTGCCCCGTTTTTGTTCCAGTGCAAATTTTGACATTTCAATATACCGGATCATTTGAATATGCCGCGGTTTGTCTATTGTTAATAGAGTGAAACTACCGCTTTGAAACTTGGCTAATTAGAATAAAAGTACGTATGAGTGAAAACTTTTGCTTAAGTGAAATGCACAAGAAGAATGCAGCGTGGTGTGCATATGCATTAAGCATTGTTCGGTGCCATTTAAAGAAAATCTGTTATAAATATGTTATAAATATGTAATAAGCACTGTCAATCACTAACTCCCAAAGATGAGTTGCTCATTGCAACAAAAATACTCTCGAAGCGAAGCCACTAAGCCAAACAAGAAATATCAGATCTCTTCAACCAAAGTAAACTTTCCAATAACAGTTGTTAAGCATTCGAATTTAGCGGAATAAGACGTTTTTGCAAATCGGCAGCGTTGAAATCCCACAATTATGCTAATTATCATCATATTGAGCTGTAATTTGACAGATTGTGGCAAAAGCCCTTGAAGGAAGAGGTTACCCGCTCTGCCCTCTACAGCCAAGTGAACGCACACTACACTCCTGTGCCCAGCCGTAAATCACTGCTCCTCTTACCAAAAAAACTCATTTACATTTTGGCACTGATGTGCGCGCGGACTGACGGGAATCATCAGGAGAAAGAAATCCCAAGGGACTCACCTTCCGGCGATATTCCACCAAGAAACGGCAGGGAAAAAAAAGTAGCGGCTTCCCACTTGAACGTCTCCGGCTCAAGTCCTCTTAGATTCCCACACGTTTAATAACGGTTTCCAGCAGAAAGCGGGCATCCTCCTTCGGCGTCCGTACCGCGTTGAAGACTGGATCTGCTCTCCGCACAAAACAAACACACGCAGGTTTTTTAGCAGTGTAACCCTGAGTCAGGCCTGCCTTTGAAATGCTCTCTAGCCCACAACACAGACGGCTTTCATTATCTGCGGAGTCGCAGCGAGGCCTAGCTTTAAAAGCTACTGATTTCTTTTTTCCTTTAGCCTCCCACACAAAGGAAGGGCAGTTTGTAAATTACTTGCTCGTTTCAGCCCAACAAAAGGTACTTTCATTGAAACTCCCCCCTCCATTTGATTTTGCTCAAATTTGATTACAAGGATTGAAAAAGGCGAAGAAAAAAGAGGAAATAGAAAAAAAAAAAACAGATGGCGTCTGCATTCAGCGCCTTGAATGGCTTTATCTGGGTGCCTTTTTAAACTGTGGCAATCCACAAGCATTTCGGTCGGCTTCAGAAAAGAACTTGACAAAAATGATCGGTTTGCCATTTCTCGTACGGAAAAGCGCAAAGAAAAGCCTCTTCCCTCCTTTTCTTCTACACTATCGCCCGCCTGGATCAAAATAATGGAGATTAGGTATTTCATTAGAAATTATAGCTGGATATGGAGTAGGCTGTCATATTAATAGCAACCTGCCTGTGGCCCTTCACCATGTGCAATTCACCTAGACAATAGACTGAGGGAGACCATATATTGAACCTCTGATTCAAGCCTGATCAATTTTCCATCATCAAGACGTTTAACAAAGACGCGGCGCGCGGCTGGCCTGTCGAGAGCCCCCTCCTTGCCAAAATAGTTCAAACTAAACTAAACACACATTCTCCGCCACAAAAAGAAGCATTCTTTCTGCAGAGAAAGGAAAGCGACGCGGGCTATAATTCCATTTCTATGGCCCAATGGGCATTTCAGCATGCACTTGTTTTCAGCTGTAGATAATTACAGGCTGTGGCAGACGGAAAAAGAAGTGGGAACAAACAGAGCGCTGGGCTGCATTATTCTGCACTTGTGTTCAGCGTTCGGCTTCAGCAGAAGACGGTTGTGCGCTCAAACTCGAAGGTGCTACAAGATATTTGTATATTTGGCAGGTGCTTATATCTGGAGTGACCGAGATGTACACTGGGAATCAAACCCATGATCTTGACACAGATCTTTGGTTACTTCAAGGGTAGTTTTTGTTGCAAATCATCTAAAACGTTCAATCTTTACCTTAAGAATTTGTTCATCTTTACGTGCAACCAATGGGAAAACAAGTTAGAGTTTCCAAGTTAGTTTTACTTGCAGCAAGTCTTGCAGAAAGCACCTGGAATGTTGGAATGCTAATGGTGTTTCTGATAATGTGGTATTGGTGGCTTTAAAGCAGAAATATACATTGTTACATGATGTTCTTAAGTAAAACAATAAAAATGAACTGGATGCATTATTTTGCAATCTATCTCCCATCAGTGGTTCAACTGTAACATTATGAAGTGACGAGAATACTTTTTGTATGCAAAAAAACCCCAAAAAATAATGAATTTATTCAACAATTCGTCTCCATTTTGGAGAATATCTGGTGAACGCAAGCAGTGTATGCTTTTCTGTGTCAGTTCTGTGTTTTTTGTTGTTTTTTTGCATACAAATGTATTCTCGTCGCTTCATAACATTCAGATTGAAGCACTGATGGCAGATGGAGTACTCTGACGATGTCTTTCATACTTTTCTGGACCTTGACAGTGTTATTTACCAGGCAGTCAATGGGAAAGTCTCAAGCCTCCCGGATTTCATCTAAAATATCTTGTGTTGTGAAGACGAACGAAGCTTTCACAGGTTTGGAACGACATGGGGGTAAGTGATTAATGGCAAAATTTTCATTTTGGGGTGGAGTAACCCTTTAAGGACGAAAATTGTGACAGATTACAGTATGAAATTTCCAACTCAGGCTCATTGGATATATATGCTTGTGGCAATGTTTCTGCAACATTGATATTACGTTTCTTATTGTATGTTGTGCAGCAGTGAGATGTCCAGTGAGTGGCACTAAAATGGCACTTCAATTTTCTCCGAAAAAGCTATACGTGACCATGGTGACGTTTTTTTATTATTATTATTACGTTGGTTCGGGCAAGTATTGCAGCATTTTTATTATGTTAATTCAGGAATGTATTGCAGTGGTACAGAATTTAGTGATAACAAAAGTAAAAGTGATTTAAAAAAATGCATTCGCTGATGCAACCGTGCTATTTTATCTTCTCTCTACGGGAGTTTGAGCTGTTTTGGCGAACCATAGTTTCACTGGATTTGTACCAGAGTGATTCAAGTGCAATGCCGCATCTCATGAGCTACCAAGCAAACCTACTGCATTAGAAAACCCATGCATGTGAAGCTGTATTTGTGACGGTAACGTTCAAAAGTATCAGTTTTCAAATCTCGCAGCATGTTAAAATCGTTCTGAAGTCATAACATAATATTGTGCAAGGAATTGTGTGAAAATTAGGCTTTCTTAGTTGAAGCTCTGGCCCTTTAAATCATACTTTGTGTAAAGAGGAAAAAAAGATGTTTAGTTTTGCAGAAACACAGGCAGAGGCACGTATTTCCAATGAGCCTGGGTTGGAAATTACATACCAGTTTAAAGAGGGGAACATTACGAATGGAAATTATTTGACGATGACAGTTCCTACATCAATATTCAAACAAAAAGAATAGTGCTAAATAATAAATATTTGCCAATATACTGTGAGATTTTTTTTGCGATCTTGCAAACATGCCACCTCTCATGTGAGCGCTTGCCCTGGTAACAAACAATATAATATCTGCGAGTGAAAATATCTTACAATCAAACTGCTTTGCGCAAACATAGCACCAAGTAGCATCCAACCAGAGCTAATATCAGTATAACCGTTTTAAACACGGTTACTATACTGGGTGAAAATAATATAATAATAATTTTTTTAGCCCACAAAATTTGCCGAAATTCACTAAAGTTACTGTGCATTTAGTACAAATTGACAAACTTACTTAACTACTTTCAGTGTGACTGTAGCTTAGTTGGTTTCCGCTTTCCACTTTAAAAGTTGGTTTTCAATTACTAGTAGTGTAGTGTAGTGGGGTTTTTTTTGTTGTTTGTTTTTTATTAAATACAAATCTGAGTATTTAAAGTGCACTTTTTCTTTTTTTAATTTTCAGTGTGAATACACAATACTCACTATTGTGCGATACTGCACAGAATAGTGCATAAGTAAGTGATTGCTTCTATTTACTGCTAAATTAGCTTCAGTTTAGCTAGCTATGTTTTGTTATCAACTAGTACTGTAGCTAACTACTTTTTCAGAAAAAAATTTAGTTTGACAAATTAATCAAATTATGAGCAATTTGTAACTTGACAAATTTTAAACAGCCTTTGTTTTTACTAATCTATATTCCCCTTTCAGTAGCATTAGTATAGCTAGCTACTTTTTGTTAGCAGCTAATCATAGCTAACTATTTTTTCTTAATCAGCATTTTGAGAAATTAATCAAATTATTAGAAGTTTGTAACTTGACCAACTATGACTAGAATATAACTGGACTAATCTATTTTGCCTCCTAAAGTAGCTATTGCCTTCTTCAGTGTAGCTAGCTACATTTTGCTAGCAGCCTAGCTACTATAGCTTTTTAATTTTCTAAAAAGCAGTTTGACAAATTAATCAAATCACAAGCAGATTGTAACTTGACAAGTTATGATTGCCGATAATGTGACAAATCTTCACTTCCCTCTTAAGTAGCATCAGTGAAGCTAGCTACTTTTGTTAGCAGCTAATACTGTAGCTAACCACTTTTTCTAAATGACAGCTTGACAAGTCAAAAAAAAAAACTTGAATAGCTCAACTCGAAAAAGCCACAACACTAACAATATGGTAGTTGTTGTAGCTTATAATCACTCGAAAAAACCAAAAGCAGTGAGAGAAACATCCACATGACACTTCCTGTTGGAGATATCTGAATGAATGGCTGATTCAATGGGCCACCTGAAAGACGCTCACTTACAGACGGTCGCGATGGCAATCGCTGAGCAGAGCAGATGCAGAAAATTTAATTCCTGTAATTACAGACTTTTGCCTTCGTCCCCATTTGCATGAGCTTTTGATAAGCCCAAATGGGAAAAGGTCAAATGTCGCTGGCAGGAATTGCAATTTGGATTCATTTCAAATCGTACGAGCCACAAACGTGTCATTCTGAGGGACAGCTGTTCTGATGTCATTCATACATGTCCTAGCACATACGTAGTTTTTTTACACGCTAGAGAGAGCTCTGTGACGGAGCGTGTGACTGAGTTTTGAAACTGTCAAGTTAGATATAGTTCAGTTTTCTCAGTGGAGTGGAACAATGGCAGTTCCGAAACAATGGACCAATCAGATGTCTCTGGGGGTGGGGCAAACATATTTGCATATGGCTAAGAGGTCTTTGCCTTATGTTCAGTTCTGTTGAGCTACATCTAATTGTTTTTGGACACAGGAACACATCTTTTATGACCTATTTACTGCTGTTTGGCAAATCTTCAAAGGCAAAATCCAGTCATATTAATTGGAAAATTTACGCAATTGGAAATTTCGCATAAGGCCGAAGTATTACATACATCACTACACTGATAACAGACCGGCTCAATTTGGCCAATTTTTTATTTTTTTGCTAATGTGAGCATCTAATACTTTTAGATTACCATAGTAGAAGTGCAGAATGCTATGCAACACTAATATCCAAAAAAAAATATTGTTAAAAATCCCACTAACTTGATCATAATGTCATTGTGTGAATTACAGGGGAGGCTTAAACTTCCCCAAAAAAGTCAAAGTTGAAGTTTAAAGGGGCTTATTAAAAAGTTTTAATTCTGCACAACACGATAAACGTTTCACTGTTTTTTCCCAACATTTCCGTAACCAAATGTTTTACTAGTTATTCGGTGCACATATTTTCACATGACAGCAAACAGATGCTACTACTGTGAGTAAAGGGAACCAACACAAAAGTACAGTTTCTGTTACGTTTTCAGTATCGGGGTGTATTTTCAATTATTTATTATTTATCAGTTTGTTGTAGGATTACACAAGTAGGCTGTATCACAATTTTGTTAAAAATAAATAAATAAAAAATAACCCTTTAAAATTTGACCTATAACACAAAATTGAGTTGTCTGAAATACTTTTTAAATTAATTATAACTTTTTTTTATTATTATTATTTTGTGATAATTTAGGGTCATGAACATGTTTTGACTTTTTGAGGTGTTTTATAATGATTATGATGTTTGTGGGTCAATTTGACCTGCAATGGATTATAAAAAAATATATATATGTATTTTGTTTTGTCAGATCCTCAACTATGAGGGTATTACTAATTACATTTATACATTTAGCAGAGGCTTTTATCATTAAAAAAAATTAAAGAAAATAATTTAAAATAAAAAAAAATTGTAATACACTACTTTTAAAAAATACACTACTTCTATTTTTAAAAAAGAAAAAAAGAAAAATTGTTGTTTTTAAAAATCATATGGTCTGATGTTTATCTTTGTTGTAACATGGGTTACAAGAGTTAAAGTTCATTCAAGGGTTAAGGTCCTTTCCCCTAACACTAATTTTTGGCTAGCTAGCCTCAAAAGTTCATAAAAATAAGAGAGAGAGAGAGAGAGTTCAAGCAAGTCATTATTATCACTCTGAATATCTTTATTCTAGGCACCCACTGATCACTGAATAACTTTCAGTTTTAGGGAGTTTTGTTTGTTTGGTTATATGTATATATGATATGTGAAATTATTTGATAAGTGTCCTATCTACTGACACACTGGCTAACCTAAAAGTCTGATATGAGGATATGAAGTTTGTTTAACACAAAAGCATACATCTCATTAATCAGATTCAGAATATTAATGTGTATGATTTAGCAGTTCTAAAAATGAAACACTGAAGAGAATCCCTCACAAAAACACGAAAAACTGCATAAATATGTGAATTAAGTGTCACGCATTTGAAATCTCAGTCATTTTGTCTCCTAAGATTAAAAAAAAGCTGCACTTCTAATATAAAATTAAACTAGGTGATAGAGTGACCTTAAATATATTTACATATCCTGTCAAGTCATTTCTTCAGCCAGCTTCCAGTGAAAGCACTTAATCGTAGTATTTGATAAAGGGATTACTGAAGCACATTACGCTGCTGCCGAGAAATCTGCCAATTTGATTCGAATATTTCTTGTTTCCTTTTCGCACACGTGGCAGTCTTATTTCTGTAAGGTAAAATTCAGCATAATGTGAGCCTGACGTGCGTGTGTGAGTTTCTCATGACCTGGAGAGCAGCTATTATCTGTTTAAAGAGAGACTCTCCAAATCTATAATACCCATAAATGCAGACGGTGACGTGTGTTTGACTTCTTCCTCCTCACACCGTCTTCAGAAAAATCATCACTTCTAATTTGAATTGAAATGATCACATCTTAAGGCAATGTTCTGTGGCTCTGACCGAATTTGCAGTTTATTTTTTATTTATTTTTTCATTGTAGTTAAGTAGATTCATTACAACTTTATAACTTTAATTTTTAGGATGCACGCGATATTTTAAAATAGCTCGCATGTAAACTTCTTCATACATGCATAGTGCCATACTTGTAGATAATGTCAAAATATTTCTAAAAATAAAAAAAATAAATATATACACATGCACATACAGAGAGAAGAGAATGTGTTATTTTGGCATACCTACAACTATTTTATATTTTATAGATATTTTGACTGTGCATGTATGTATATATGTCATTTGTCATATGTAACATTTAAGATATTAATTATGTTTGTATCATAAGGCATCAGAGCAATGCTTAATCTTCAACAAACACATTTAAAACACATATAGAGTTGAGCAACAAACAACCCTTTAAACTAAATCAAGTTTAGTCTCTTGCATTCCTTGCAAAGATGGACTATTAGTATGTTAAAATATAAATAGTCCTAATAGCGAACCCAGAAACTGCCATTCTGGCCAAGAACCAAATATGCCAAAATCTAAACCTCACTTCACTCCAAACCAGATCGAAATTCTGTGATTTGAGGGTTAATAAGCCCCGTCACCAAACTTCCACAAGTAAACACGCGTCCTTAAAGACGTTCTCCGAAGCAAAAAGCATTTCCAGAAAAGCTCCCCACAGCAAGAGCCTCGAGCAAATGGCAAATAAACACCTCACGTCCCCAAAGTCACATTGTCAAGCCCAATTATCAAAGTGTGCATCATAAACAAGCCCAGAACTTTTGATTTGCCCTCCATTCAGTCGGCTCCCGGCAGGAATAGCCTTTGCTATTAAAGCAAATAATTATCCAAACAAACAACACACACACAAAAAAGATCCCCAAATACCTTGAGATGCCCAAAGGAAGCCTGCGGCCGGAGAGATGGGGCGATACATTTCTTCCTCACATTCTCAGCAGCTTCCTCTCTCTGCGGCAGAAAGCAAATGCTTTGAGACTCGGTGGCATATTTAATTAGAAGCAAGCTGTTTGCACTATCAGTGTGAGGATCTACCTCGCCAATCTCTCCTGAGTCAATCTTCCCCATCTCTGATTTTCTTTTATATTTATGCTGGAATATTTAATTGTAGACAAAAGGTTACTCGGGCTGCATTCACTGCACACAGGCAGAATAATCTGCTTTAAAAGGCTTGACATTTCAGGCTTTTGAAAAAGGCTGAAAAAATTATATCCCTGCTTTTGTTAATCAATGAAGTAGAACTCTCCTGAACAAAAGAATTAAATTGCTTGGTTGGTTTAATAAAACCAACAGAAATGGCTGCTTCCTCTGGGCTTTTTGTGTGGAGATGCAGCGCATGCACCCGCCACTGTAATTCCATATGATTTGGGGGCAAAACTCTCATTTTTCGCACGCCGTTGGCTTTCGCGATCCTTTTGAAGCTCCAGTCGGCGTGCCAGGAGCTTGCAGGGGACGCGTTTGTCATTAGACGTGACTTTCGCTGACTGCGGCCCCGTCCACTACAATTTACAATTTCTATACTGTCCTTTGCTGGAGGAAAAGCGCTGTAATTATGCAAATGACGGGGGCAATAATTAGGACCTTCAACCGTTCATTGTGTTGCTGGAGTGAAATCCATCCCGATGGGAAGAACCCTCTACGTTTTGTCTTGTGTTTCCTGAGAGTCTGAAGTCAGCCTGGGCAAACTTGCCAGAGTTATTCATTTCCAGGAACTATTCGAAATTCAATTCTATTATCTGTGGGAGCACGTCCAAACGTGGTTTGATAAATCATAATGATTATGATATTAAAGGTCGAAATTATAAAGCATGACTGTGAGATAAAAAGTGAACAATATGACTTACTAAGCCATATGGCAGAAAGTCAAAATTACGGAAACAGAAACAATTATGGCATAAATCAAAGTCAGGATTTTGAGATATGGCATAAAATGTTGAAATTATAAAGCATAATTGAAAGACATAATCGCGATTAATCACATCTAAAATAAAAGTTTTTGTTTACATAATATATATATTAACATAACATATTTTTCTTAAATATATACATGTGTGTGTATGTATATATACACACACATGTATATATACATACACACACATGTGTGTGTGTGTGTATGTATATATACATGTGTATGTATATATACAGTGCCCTCCACTAATATTGGCACCCTTGG
>SCHK01390132.1:0-11794 GCA_004124795.1 Poropuntius huangchuchieni | reverse complement strand
ACAGGCTAATTTTCATTTTTGGGTAAACTATCCCTTTAAAAGAACAGCATTTATTTGAAATTAATTTTTTTGACAACGTAAAAAATTGTACTGCCAATTTTGATCAATTGAAAGCAAAAAAACAAACAAACAAACAAAAAAACAACGGTAGAGACTTAAACCTCTCTCTCTATAAATTAAAAAATAATTAGAATAAATATAAAATAACTTAAAATTATGAAGCTTGTAACAACTGACTCAATTCCCAATAAAATAAATTATTATAGCACTATATTTACTATAGTGTGGAACGAGGGAGGGCTGTGACCAAAGGAAGTGGAGGTAACGAAGCAGAACAACTGATCCATATGGACGTAGGTTTCTTTCCTCTTTCTAATCAGTGCTATGAAAGAGGGGTAGTGAGAGGGAGAGAGATTTACTATAAGAATAGCACATTCCAGACATGTACTTGGAAAAAATGGAGAGAAATCCACTGGGATGCATTTCAAACATAAGCCTAATAGCTGGCAGAGAACAGCTGCTTAGATGGGATCACATGACAGGGACGAGATTCTGTGATTCTGTGATATCCACAATATCACAACAGTCCACCTCAAACAGTTCAATCTCAGACCTGGCTCACGCTAAAAGAACGTGTTTGTCAACACGCGCCGACCGTGAACTGTTTATGTAAAAGTCATCACGGTTCAACTGTCACCCTGATCCTTGTATGCCTTACAGATGTGCATGAGAATTTGTCTCGCTGTGCAGAATCAAACATGAGACATGAGAGGATGCTGAGGCCATTCAGATCATATCTCTGGGGTTTTATGAAACCTTCCATGTTTCCCAATTATTATTTTTTAAATTAGCAGTGGCCAATTACCTCTAGTTGTGTGGAGATTCTGAACGTCTTCCAAGAGGAAAAGTAAACAGCCTACTGGTAAATCAAACCATGCGTGTCCACAAATCATTTCGGCACATGTGGATGTCATAAATAATACTGGTTCTGGGTTGAGTGCAGAGAAGACACTGAAAAAAAAAAAGAAGAAGAAAAGGAAAAATGTTGAAGCATAATAAAATTATACCAGTGGCCTCTTCGTTTTGTAGGAGAGGTAACCACCACTTTAAGAAAGTGTATGAGGTTATTTTCAACCAGGATGTTACAATCCTCAAACCTCTATCCAAACTACAAGCTGCCTTCACCACAAAGGGCAGGAGAATTTGTTCCAAATAATTTAGTTTTATTATGATTGCTCTTTTTATTAACTCAGTCATTCTGCATTATATAACTAAAAGAATCTGCGTCAGGACATATTGAAGTTTCTTATGCTTATTACTTATTTGATTCAAAATACAGAAAAACAGTAATATTGTAAAATATTATTACAATTTAAAATAACGCTATACTTTCAAATATTATTACTACAGTCTTCAGTGTCATTCTAAAATGCTCATTTTTTATTAATGTTTGATATGAGTTGTGCTGCTTAATATTTTATTTATTTTTTGGAATCTGTGATACTTTTTTTTTAGGATTCTTTGATAAATAAAAAGGTAAAAAGCTGCATTTATTCTTATTTGAAAAGCCATTTCACTGAGAAAACATGGTCTCCAATTCATGTTGTTTCACAACATCAAAACTTGTTCAGAATCACTCATAGTATCAACTCAGTACCTTTTAAACATAATTTTGTTTTCTAGGACTGAGAAAAACCTGGAAGCTGACACTGGATGTCAGATTTGAAGGTAGCTTAATCTTATTGCGAGAATGAATTGGTGGATCTTGTTTCACAAGCAGCACTATTGGATGTGCACATTCAACTAGACATGCAAAAAAACATAGCCAATATGCAAGTTATGCAAGTTGTCAACCTGCCTTCAAATGGGTTGAGATCCAATTCTTTCAGAAGCAAAGACATATTGCTGAGTCACAGCTAAATGTGTGTGTACATGCGCCTTACACAGAGACACATAGACTTAGACTTGTGTTGTTCACAAGATATCCAAACCAAGAAGAGGAAGTGTCAGCATCAAAGGAGGGAAATGTAGTGAAATTCCTTTCACCTCCAATAGCTGCCATTATGAATTCTACCTGGCACATGTCTAAGACTCCTTTGTCCTTGAGCTGAAAGGCATCATTGTTTTGAAAGAAGAAATGAGGAGCAGAGTGAAATGCTTGTGAAGAAGTTAGTGCGAGAACAGAGCTGGTGTTTTTTGAAACTCAACACGAACATCTTCTCATATCATCTCGACGTGCCTCAACCTGAACATTATTCACAAAACTAAGAGGGTTTCGGTGAAAAAAGGAGATTTTCTCGTAGATGCGCGTATCTGTTTGTTGATTACTTTCACAGTGTGAGATTTATACATTGACTTTCAGGGGGGTCAACTTTTTAAAAATTAATTTGTATAGGTACTTTTCATGACTTTCTACCCATTTAAACATTGTATCATCAGATTCAAATTCTGACTGTTGCAATGTTATCACTTCATGCTTACGCGATGCTTTTTCACGATTGTATGTTAAAATGTATGTTTGATTAAATATGTGATCACATTAGCAACAAAATATATGTGTGTAAATCACAACTCGCACAAAAGTCACTTTCAAGAAAATTTGGCAACCAGTTCCAGTTACACAAAATCGCCATCTTGACGCCATCTTGGGACGAGTTCTTCGATGCCTTTGATAGAAAGAGAAGTCTGTCAGAGGTGAAATGCTGCATAGTATGTTTGGAGGGTTCTAGGTGAAACAGCTTGGAGGATAGAGTTAATAGATGTGTATTAAAGGGATTTTGACGAGTGGTTTTTTGGAAGATCAGTTCTGAATAAAGAGGTATTGGGGCTTGAGTTGGATCCACTTCTGGAGACAGCAGCCTGAATTTCTGGAAAGAGAAATGGGAGAGGACCCTGAAATGTGTTTGGCAGTTATATTAAATTGATTGCAAGCGGAAATCTACATGAGGCATCTTTGAAGTGGCATTAGTGCAGGGAAGTGTGAACGGACTTAATGCAATGATTCTGGAATTTGATTCTGGAGCGGGCCTGGCCCAGTAGATGCAGATAGACATAAAGAGGATCTTGATTTTAATAATGCAATACTTTGGTGGTTGCGATGGAGTTAAATGCTTCCGGTGGTGCGATATTGTAATGCTTATGAGTGTCGATTTGGGTGAAATGACAAAACAAATTTGCAGGTGCTGATTTAACCTAATTTGGAACTGAGCAAGATGGAAAAATTTGGCTTATTTGCGAAAAACTGTTCAACGCTGTTGGCTATTGTGTGACGATAATTTCATTTCTTAATTCTATTACACAAACTGAATCCAGTTATTTATTAGTCTATTACTTATTGATGCTTTTTTTTTTCCATCTTGAATAGCATGATGCTTCTATAACACATTTGTATCCAGCATAGTGTTGTTCCCAGCTGTGATTTAAAGTACTGTTTCTCTGGCATTATCAAAGGCACATAAAATATAATGCTGTGGCTTGGCGTGATTTACAGACTAATGGTCAAACAAAATCCAATTTGAAACATCTTTACCAATTTTTTTGACCCTTATATTTACTATTTGAGCCAATGCAGATCAGTGAAGTTTTTCAGGATGAGACCAGCTTGATTGTAAAACAAAAAGTGATTGGCTATAGCAAGAAAGTGTAGTTGTTATCTAAAAGAAATGCATGCAGCGATCTACAGGACATGTTTCACAAATGAATGCCAGGCAAAGTTGTGTTTGAAAATATTATATATATATATATATATATTTTTTTTTTTTTTTTTTTTTGCAAATCTCATTTTATATATTTGTGAATTTAATTAATGTTTGTGAAACTCTAAGCAAAATGTCAAAATGTTTAATTTTTGTTAATGTCATTACTGTATATAATTTTAAGCTTCCGCTATGGAAAAAATTGCCCTACCAGAAAGATAAACACTTCAAGAAAACTGGACTCTCACACGCTTTCACTACAATCAATAACTGGCAAATGTGCCATAGATCATGTTAATATTAATATATGACCACTGAATGCCGTGATTGACCGATTAGAATCAAGTAGGTATTCCATAGTCATGTAGTAAGTATAATCAAAACTTAAATATGTAGCCTAGTTTTTAAGATCCCTATTAAGACCCTCAAGATCCATATAATCAGACACCCTAAATCCCATATTAATTTGCACTCTTCGGTAGACCATCAGTAGCTTTTTTTATTGGCTGCAAGGCCTCGCATGGGATGAGACACATGCATCTGAGCCCAGAAGATAATTTACTAAGAGCTGATGTCTCAGAGGACCAGGCCTGATGGAAAAACTTTGAAATTTGGAGCCTTTCTGTGCCCCTCCCATAATTTGACACATGCCATGTGCTGTGACATACTGCTGGACTCGCCATGACAGCGCAGAGAGGAAAAGAACAGGCAACCCTCTCCACCAGCTGAAAGCAAGAAACTTGCATCTAATGTACAGTGAAAAAAGAGATCATGTATAATTTACAAGTTCTGAGGTAAAACTGTGTCGTAAAAACTGACAGATCTGGCAGAATATATGCTGGACTTTGTACACAAGGTGAAGGATTAAACCTCATGTTACATATCGAATGTAAATATTGCGAAGCACTTTGATTTTTCTGGTAGACTTTGGCCGGTAGAACACATTGTAGAATTTTTATTTCCATCACATTATAACTATATTATTCCTTTTCGAGGCAAAACCGCTATGTATAATCTGCCAGTTGTCTGAGAGAGCATTCCACTTTGGGCTAATACATGTTTCATGAACATAAACAATAAGATTAGCATTGGCTCTGCTAAACGGCACATTTTTATCAAAATGCAGTTCCCCGTTCCAAATGAGAATGTAGTATTGAAATACTACAATATGAACAGCCTATACTAACTGAAAAAGGTATCATTGAAACTTGATTTAGCAATGCATCATGTCTTCTAGATAGACTAAAACGACGAAAGCAAATAATCTTTAAAGAAAATGGATTCAATAGACTTGCATTTAGAGGGTATGTTTGTATAACTCTGGCATTTTAAAAGCAACACGCATGTGTCTGATTTCACCAGAGCGGAAAACTGCCTCTTGTGATAGCAATTCTAAATCAATAACGCTGAAAATAACTATTTCTTCCAGTAGTCAATATGCTCTGGTATTGCGTAAATGCATGGACAGTTCAGTAAATGAAGGGTAAATTCATAGAACAACCTTCTATTGAAAGAAAAAGGAAAAAAAAGACAAAAAAAAACTTGGGCCTGTTTTTCATGGCTAGCCCTGTACTTCAAGGATCATTAAATACGAAAACACATTGTTCCTGGAAATCGCACATTTCACTTTAAACAACACAAGCGTCCAAAAGACAGATATCAGAGATGTTGAGTGAGTCCACATACTGTAGGTTCCTATGCATTAAGAAATTGGCCAGATAGCAAAGCATACTGTTTTATAAGCATATGGAACGTAAAGCCGTGAGGCGCAATAATATTTGCCTGCAAGTAATCACACGTATAGACCTTACTGGCACCGATTTTTGTCATCAATACATTTTCAGATGGAAACATGCTTTTGATCCGCAGCTTTATAAAGCTCATGAAAGTCTTTTGATGGATGCTGACGTCTTGCTGTCTATGTGGAGAGTTTCCATGTTGGATATCAAAGAACCTAGTGGACTCACTCCAGCCAGAGAGAAAGAAAGAAGGACGGCGGCCCACAGGAACTGCTGTGGTTTGAGAACATTATCTTGTCTATATTTATTTACTTGCTTATTTATTTTTTTGTAGTGGAAATATATTCACATATCTTAAAAAAAGGAGAGAGATAGTGACAGAGAGAGAGAGAGAGAAAGAAATAAACACTCTGTCCAGGTGCTGAAAAGAAAATCACAAATTAAAGTAAAAAGCGAAAACCACAGACGGATCATTTCTGCAAACTTTTGCTGTCCACCCTGAATCCACCCAGTTGATGTAGTGGACTGATTTTTTGCCAAAATTTTACAGATCCAACATTTATTTCTGGTTTTGTTGTTGAAAATTATTATTTTTTGCATTAATTTATAACATTTGGTTCTATAAACAATGATTGAATGTGCAGATGTCGAATGTTTAGCACACAACGCAACCAGTGTAGTCCAATTCTTGAATGAGTTGGTGTTGTGCAATGTTTTTTTGCAAAGTTGCTCAAAAAGTATTCTCGTAGCTTCATAAAATTGCGGTTGAATCACTAATGTCACATGGACAATATTATCTGTCCTCATACTTTTCTGGGCCTTGATTGTGGTAGTTCCGTTGCTGTCTATGCAGGGTCAGAAAGCTCTTAGATTAAATTAAAAATATCTTAATGCATTCCGAAGATGATTAAAGGTCTCACGGGTTTGACAGAATTTTCAATTTTGGGTGAACTATCCCTTTAATTCTATTCCAGAAATGTAATTAAAGACGACACACCTCACTCTGAGGCAAACATTGTTTCTTCACTGCATGGTGCATTGTGACATGACTAGGCAGGGTTAACGTGTCTCATTCATCTTCAGTCCTCCCAGCCTCATCCCTAAACCAGAGACAGACAGATGTGCTGCGGGGGAAGCCCCCTGCTCCAATTCAATTCTCTTGCCAATTCCAGCCACCCTGGGAATTCTGTGGGGTAACCATGGGGAGACTCTCTCTTTCCTCACCTTCATAGGCATCATTGCTTTTCTCTTCGAAAAATAGCACAGAGAGAAGTCACTTTCTACACATGGAGATTTATCTCCATTCGCCGTCTGCCGTGCTGAGTGTATGGATTACAGATGATTAATACCTTCACTGACTCATCACCTGGGGAGTATTCACAGGGGCTTAAGTGTGTAATGCACAGCAGACATCCAAGTGTCTCCTCTCTGCCTGGACCCACCATTTCCCATGCAGTAATATGGTAGCCTGTTTCTGTCTCAGAAGAAAAATAGTTAAAAAAAAAAAAGTTTGTCGCATTTTGAGTTATAAATCGACTAGGTTTCTCAAAATTGATTTTGCCTCCCATAAAGTCGAAATTGCAAGATGTATGCCAAATTTAAGGGCAGAAGCGCTTCTGTAGTGGCATTTAGATGTCTTTACATAAACTGTTTAATGCTGCTTGGAGGTGGCATGAATGCATTTACACTGCAATTGCAACTTGATACCAGAGGCTGTAAAAGGCATAATTTAGTCTACCTTTAATGCAGCATTACATGCATTAAATTATTTGGAAAAACAAAGTCGAAATTACAACTAAGTCAAAGAAGCAAGACATTAAGTCACATCGCGAGATTTAAAGTTGTGATTATGAGGAAAAAAAGCCACAATTGCAAGACACAATCACAAATACATGGAAATAAAGTCGCAGATGTGAGTCATATTGTGTGAGAAGTCACATTGTGAAATGTAATATCAATTATGAGAAGTTGAGAACGTAAAAATCGTTAGATATAAAGTAACAAATATGAGAAAATCGCAAGAGTGAGACAGTCATAGCAAAATATAATCACATTTACGAGAATATGAGGTTTATGAGACATTCAAGATTTTGGTCATATTGCAAGTCACAATGTCATTGCAAGATATAAAGTCATGTTGTGAAATGTAAATTCAATTATGAGAAAAAAAAGTTGTAAAATAATATGCAATTACCAATTCAATTTGTTCTCTGTTTGGAAACTGCATCCATACATAACAGATCAATGGAGCAATTCCCAAGCTTGCTGTTCAGGTGTAGACTTGAGGTTGAGCTGTGACATAACCTAAAGGAATTAGAAATAACACGAACAACTAATCCACAGTGCTTTGTCTTTGACCTCAATGACATAGCATTTAAATGCCCCAGCTGTTGGATCTTTTTGGAACGAAGGAGAGTCTGGTTCAGCTGATTTTCCATCTTCCTAAGAAGGCACCGCAGAAATTAGAGCTGTGATTACTGGAACACTAAATCAGATGCAGCCGTTTTCACTCTGTTTCTGTGTTGATGATGAACAACACTGTATAAACACATTCCCATAAATATTGCATTAGTTTCTACCTGTTACACCAGAGCAAATTCTTTTCAAATTCAAACACTTACTCTTACTTTTCATGAAAAGATCCCTAAACTTGGAAAAGAGCGAAGAGGAGGAGAAGAAAAACACCCTCCTGACTACAGATGGCACTATTGCGTTAAGTTAAGGGCGGTTTTGTGGGTCTTGCACATCACTCACACATCAAAGTGATTGACATGTTCTTTTACAGACCACTTACAAGCCTTTAATGACCTTTACAAGAGAGGGCATTGGCTTCTTCCATTCCTAGTTGCCTGGGAGACAAGCATCCACATGTAAATGATATTCTCTCTCAAATGAACCATCCTTGATGGTTCCTCAAAAAGCTACACTTCAATGCAGCGGTTCCTGTAAAAATAACCGCTCTGTCAGTCTCCCTCCGCGGTCCCCAGGCTTTCGTCGGTTCTGCGAGCTTGGAATGCGAAATCAAACGCAGACACATCCACTGACCAAAGTATTAAAACTGATGAGTAAATGACTTTCACCGCTCCCACTTCAGGCTTTCAAGCCCCTTAACAAGTCAGTCGGTCCACGAGGGGAAAAAAAAAAGAGAGGCAATAAAGTCAACGCTCAACTTTTCCACCGGACTGCATGTGAAATTATGAGACAATTGCCACGACTTAATAAACAAAAGAGATGGAAGTAGCAGCTGACCCGGCACGGGTGAGTGAGAAAATAACGCTCATTTAGTCCCGAAAGCGATGTGACCGTTACAAATGAACACAGTAGGAAACCAGACCTCCTTTTCACAGCCTCTCTCAATCTTTCCCTTTCTGCCACTTGAGAAAAACCCAAACTTATGCATTCAAAGTGCTTTTGTTTTAATTACCGGCCAAGCTTTCCTGACGGTCTTGCTGTAATTGAGGGGCACGAGTCCCAGTCGGATCGTCGGGAGCGAGAGACCGCCTGCTGCTCAGCCTTCTTTTAATGGGAATTTCTGTTGCTCTTAAGTATTTCAGCAGATCCCAGAAGCTACCCAATGGGGTAGCGTGAAGCTGGGGCTCTATCGCTTCTTAAAGTCTTCTGAGGGCACATTATATGACCATAGTAATGGCGATTATTATCCTCTTTATTGCTATTATCATTCAGTGGTCCAGGGGTGGTCCGAACAGGCTTCTAACCGCTCATTAGCTCATAGCGGCTCGGAGAAGAGCTGATCTTTAAGAATGACAAGTCAAAGCATTCCTAGAAAACAGAGCAAGGGGAAAAAAAAAAAAAAAATGATGCTTTGAAATCTATGCATGAAACAGACAACTCATCAATGAAGACCTACCTAAGTATTGTTATAGTTGGTCAAAAAATGCAGTCCTTTAGTTTGCTGTAAAAGCAAGAGATTCTTAGCTGATCTTCCAGTTGTGAGATTGAAAACGACTAGTCAAAACATTCAAAGAAAACAGGCTGAGACACAAAAACGCTACTTGTATATTAATGGACGAAACAGATAATTGATCAATGAAGAGACCCACCAAACATTGGTATGGTTAGTCAAAAATGCAGTCCTTTATTTTGCTAAGAAAGAAACTGATTCTTAGCTGATCTTCCAGCTGGTTCATTTATTTTGCTAAGAAACAGATCAGTCATGACATCAGTTTCTTGCACATACACTAAGTACATTTCCATCTTCTCACAGTTTTCTCTCTAATCGAACCCTTATAAACTACAAGAACTGACCGAACTAAAAACATTACATAGATTTTCCTTTTCACGCTCACTTCCATTGCAGACGCATCTGATTCCACCAATCGACCCAACGATAAGCTCTTAATAATAAATAAAGGAGTGCTGAAGGTTGAATCAAGAAACTTGTGGAATGGTTCGGGGGTGTCAGAAGCCTACCCGGAGACCTCAAAACAACACAAAGATGGATGAACTGATACAGAGGTGGTTGGGTTGGGTGGTCTGGTCTGTGGGTGGTGGTGGTGGTGTACTCTAGTGAGCAGGGAGAGCTGCCATGGTGTTGTGGTGACAGAGGTTGTGGAAAGGGGGGGGGGCAGAGCTGAGGTTTAAGACATGGTGATCTGCATGGACTCCAACATTTCCTCCACCGCCTTCACCGAGCATTTGTTCTCCTTCTTCCCACGGCCCGCCATCTATGAGAAACAGAAAGAGAGAGAGAGGGGTTGATGAAAGGACATCATTCCACTTACAATGTTTTTGGACGTATTACGTTTTAACACAAACACTGTGGCGCGTCAGACTCCATGACATACTAATGCTAAAAGACAAGTATTTGTTGTACGATTCCCATATCTCCTTGCAGGAACTGCATTCATAAAACACTTCTGACTTGTTCTAAGTATGTAATGACCATCGTTGCAATTTAAGGCCCTATCCCGGGGTGCCTAAATTAGAGAATGCAACCAAAATAGTACATGGGATATTTTAAAATTGTATTTCCTGGAGACTCCCCAGTACACCCTTGAAGCAACCACGGTTTGCATTAATGAGCTGGCACTCATAAACTTTGCATTCAGTGCATTTTCACATGTTCTGTCTGTTTCTTCCAGGAAAACCGAGCAAAAATGGATGACCTGCAATGCTCTGTGACCAGCAAATACTTCAGCAAATCATAAGTATAAGTATTTTAATTTAATTGAGACAAATTATCCTGCAACTTCATTTTCAATTTTAGTTCCATTGAAAACTGGCTCAAAAATAGTTTGAATGGTGATGACGCTTTTGCCTGCACTAGTAGAGTAATTGAGATGCCGCCACAGATCTCTCCTCGTCTCTCCTTGTTCGCCCTACGAGAGTAAAAGGATTGGAGAAATACTACGGCCTAATGAGTCACCAACTTACAAGCTCACTCACAAAGACCCATTAGCCGACAGCCTCCATGGCCAAGCATACTTACTTGCATGCTCTTGCCACATCCGCCTGTGACTCATCTGCTAAGAGTCCCTCTGCCTCGCTCAAACTGAACAAATTGAGCATATCGGCCAAAGCTCACTCCTCTATCCTCCCCTCCAGCAATTGACATAATAAACCAATCCACTATCCATTAAAGGCTGTACTCTCCATTTCTCCTAATTAGTCACGTCTGACGTCTGCGACGTATCCCGATCACCACAGCAACTCCAGCTGAAGCAGCAGTTGTGTAAGGTGTTTTGGAGGAAATTAAGAGGGCAAGGTTGGTTAGCATAACCCCTGCTGGTAGATGCTGTAACTAGACCAAAAATGAGCATCATGATCATAATTAAACTAGTTTATTTATTTAACTAGTTTAGTTATCATTGAAACTAGTGGTTTTTAAAATGAATCTTAAGCTGTTTCATGTTGACGTCAAAATGAAACATTAGCATATTGTCTGCCCACTTGTTGCCACTAGGTGCCGTTTCTGGAGCCTTAAAAATAGCTGTTTCCCCGGTAACGCTGTACACAAAGCAGCACTGTGCTCTGCTTTAAATGAAATTGACCAATCGGACCAATCACCACAGACTAGCATCACACAAAGGAGGGTTTCGGACAAATTAATCGTTGAGAGAATCGTTTGGGAGTCGTTGAGCAAGTAAGGTAAAAATAAATGCATATTATAAGAAAATTAAAGTGTTTTTTGACCTTGCATGCATGTCAACCTGTTGTTGGGGACACCCAAAACCAAAATATGAACTTTTCATAACCCATAATAGGGGCACTTTAAATAACCCAGTTATGTCAGTAATGTTGGGGATTGAACTCAAGCTACTGTGGCAAAGCTGAATTTTTAGCAGCCATTACTCTAGTCCAGGGGTTTTCAAACTGGGGTCCGAGGACCCCCAGGGGGCC